>OZ010691.1:5440663-5568491 GCA_963932265.1 Thymelicus lineola
CTATACTAATAATAAAGAGGAAAGATTTGATTGTTTGCATTGAATAGGCTCCAAAACTACTGAACCGATTTGAAAAATTCTTACACTGTTGGAAAGCTACACTATCCCCGAGTAATATAGGCTATATTATATTTTCAAAAAATTAGGGATCCTTAATAAAACTCCAATAATGTAACCCAAGGTGTAAAAAATAAAGAAAACCGAAGCAAAGCGAGGGCGGTTACTCGTACAAAATAATCGTATGGATATCAAAGTACGAAAATTCGTATCAGTGTGTGTGTACATAAACTACGCTCACATTGTAATAACGAAAGTATTAATAATAGGACGATGCCCTCGATCCATCCCAATTGGAGCTTTGACGTGTATTTACTCAAACTCGAAATGTAAGGACGAGAAAAATCAATTTATCTTCTGATACAGTTTGTTGTTTGTGTTGGCAATGGTTTAGTATCGGAACGTTTAAAAATGGAATTGGTTGTGGGAGCTAATGTACCTGACAGCGTTCTTGATCCGGTCTTGCGACGCTCGGTCAACATAATCTTCCACGGTGCTCTTAGGGTCAAAGAATAAACAAATATACAGAAGCCTCAATCAGTAATAGGTATATTGATTGTTTTTAATGTAACTTTTTTTAATGGTTATTAATTTATACTCCTAGCATTATAAGTATACTTTGATTATGAAGAAAACTAATGTGGAATGCCTCAGAAGTTTTATGAAGCAATTTGCTTCACGAAAAAATTTACAGGTGAGGCAACACTGAAGCTACTACGGTCGTAGCACTTTGCTACGCACTTTGCTACTTTGTCATTCCTATCTCAAGGTCTCCTGTCAAGTCCTTTCCTTTTAATCGCAGAGCTTACACAGTCCTAGAACTTATTCTACTCCACTGACTGCAACAGTGCCGGATTTATATTTTTTATGGGTGTAGGCCAATTTATTACGGCCTATTGACAAATCCAGGACTGGACTGCAATAGTAGATCAAACCGTACGTCAGGAGTTTTTATGTCGCCCGAAGGCCTCTAATAAGACTTCCGAACTAAGGAGCTTTCGAAGCAAGCGCGGTTACATTCCAATCAACCGGTTGAAACACATCCAACTACAAATTGGTTAACTCGATCATGTACGGTTGACACAAACCTATGACGATAAGCCCTGGGCTATTAAGCGCATCGGACAATAGAGCCCACATCTGTCATTTATTACGGAAGCGGCCACTTCATCCCCAAATGCAAACACCGTAGTTTCCAGCTGTTCCCGATCAGATACCAGATCAATTGATTGATTTCAAACTAATTGAGAGTTCCCGTCAGCTATATTCGATACTGCATCCTGTATACTGCTTTAGAAATTGAAGTTATTTAGAAAGACATATTATTATAAAACTAGCGTGAGAACCATTTTCTAAATTCCTAACACATTCATTGCACTTTTCTATTAGATATTTTTACGAAAAATTTAAGAATTTTCTCAATTTACAGGTAGGTAATAAAACATCAGAATTCGAAGAGTCTATTCTTAACACGGTTCGCAATCTTTGATCTGTAGGAAATGGGGTCTTCTCCTGACTTATTTCCGAGAATACCCGTTAGGAATAAATAAACAACCAACAACTAATATATTTGACTTGTAATTCACCTATTTTCACTCCCTAATCGATTCATAAGCATGCAATCTGTATTTGAAAAAACAAAATTCTATATGTCTTCGGAAGTAGTACTCTATGATCTCGTTATGATGGTGCCCAAGATCATTACCATGCCTTGAGCAGGATAGTTCCACTTTAAGCTGTCCGTCTTGCTCCCTCAATAATACAAAATGTATTGCTTTCTTTATCTCAAACATAAGCCAAAGCAATGCTTATGTCACCCGGAAGTTGTACTCTCTATATAAAAGGGAATTTACAAAAGTCTTCAGATGCAAAGTGGTGATGGTTTTTTCACCACTCTAAGGAGGTTTTGAGCCAAAGATGTCATTAACAGGTCGGAGGCAATTTGCCCTTTGAGTATCTACTATCATAATAATTATGGATCAGTGGTTTTCCATCTGTTATTTCACCTTCATCATTCAGCAACCCTTTCACAATGCAACATTGTGTTACTTTAGAAATAAAAAAGAAAGCTCAATTAGAGTTGGTTATATCGACAAAAGAGCCGCAAACCTCGCCTGAAGAAATTTAATATTCCTAATAATGCTTAAGGCTTAAGCTTCCGTGTTCCCTCTATTCACTCGTTGGCGGAAAGTACTCTGTGAAAGCGAATGATTGACTTCATTAATCTTCGACTCATGTTGATCGAGTAAACCCTTCAGTGCCTTTTGAAATTGAAAGAGGTTTGAGGACTAGCGACTGTCTATCAAACGTCGAATAATTTATAAGAGTTGCAACTTTATGACTGAGTTGTCGCATATGTTTAAAGAAAAGCCTGTTTTAAAGAAAATTTACTAGGTGTGGTTCACATCAATGGCCGTTTATTGGTGGTCATACTATCATGTCATATTGATATGACTTAAGCTTCCCGCCCACGTCAGACTTTTTGTAGGACCGATAATCGGGCCGATTTTTCCTCCGATTCTTATGACCGATTTTGTGGCCGACTGTCGGTGAGTCGGTGAGAACGCATACATTTCCGAACGTTCCATCTTTCACCGATATCGGTCGGAATGCACCGATTTTATTTCTGACCGACTTTTTGTAGAACACGTGCGTTGCACCATTGCTATCAGTACGTCCTATTTTTCTCCTACAAAAAATCGGTCACCAATTATCGGACGTGGGCGGGAAGCCTTAATGGGTGTAACCCTTTGAGTTTGACACATACGGTCGAATTTTGACCGCAGAGCGGGTCTCTATAGATTAAGACTTGAAAGGTTAGGATTTAAATGCCTGCTAGTTTAATTTATATATTACATAGATTCTGAATCACGTGTCTCGGTTTGTTTTGATGATTCTGTGATCTGTTCATTCATTTAGTGTAACATCTAGTCTATCATTATAATTTTTATGTATATAAATATGCTTAGCTTCGTTTAAACTAGTTAAGTTCAATTGAGAGTGACTAAAGACGAGTCTGTTGTTCAGATGTCGTTGAGAAAAATATATTTTTGAGGTTCTCCTGAATATAATAAAAATCATTACATGTTTTAATGGAACTAGAAAAACATGAGAGGTGTCAAGGGACACCCGGATGGAACGAAGTTCCTTTCGATTTAAGTTTTGTTGTACAGCGCCATGAGTTTTACAGAGATGGCGCCGCACTGGAAAACTCTCTGAATCACGCTAGCGTGATTCAGAAAGTTGCACAGCACAGCGCCATCTCTGCAAAACTCACTGAATCACTTCAAAAAAAGTGTCGTCATTCGTAAAATCAAAAAGTGTCGTAATTTTATTTTGTCGTAACCCCCCTTTCACAACGCGCGATAAGGAACTTCGTTCCAATAATAAATTTTATATAGCCCGGATTTAATAATCTATAGGTACATCACATATAAGAACACCAACATAATTAAACAAAGGCCGTCAGGTGTGGGTCTAACTAAGGTGTGTTTACACACCCCAAATTGTAATTAGAACCTGTCTATCAAGTTTGAAGGGTGTCGTCCCACGGCCGATCATCAATTTTCTGTGTACAATGTACAGGCCAATCTATCGTATGCTAAATATTAATTGGTTACCCCAACAGCATTGGCCTTATACCTACATATACATAGTCATATATAGTCACTTTATTGGTAACAACAGTTACAATTCGACAGTTCTGGAATAGGTACGACATATTGTATACACGCAATAACTTTCAATACTTCGTACAAATATAATAATTTGGTATATGGTATGAACATGATCTCTGATTTGATAAATGTACCAAAACTATAAAAGTTAAAATAACAAAGTATTGTACATTAGGGAACATACCAAAACCACGTGCCTCATTTAGGGAGGGGAGGGGGGTCTTCAAAACACCACGATTGGTCACAGAGGGGAGGGGGGGGTTTAGGTTTTTGTCACGTAGTCAATATTTTAGCAACCATTGCGCCACAAAGTCGTCAAATATAAGCAAAATTATTATTTTTTAACTCTGTTTTTGCAAAAAAGTATTGACAACCGTATTTATCAATTATCACGTGAAAACTAGAGGGGAGGGAGGGGGGTCTTCTCATATACTACGGGTGGTCACGAAGGGGGGGGAGGGGGGTAAAAAGTTTGATAAAATGGGTTACGTGGTTTTGGTATGTTCCCTTATTGTTAGGCGATACGAAGTTCGCTTAGACAGCTAGTTCGTGATAATCCTCGGGTCGCGGGACATCAAACTTAACTCGCAGGCAAGGATTGCTATAGCATAGATGAATATTTAAATGATAAGGATGCTTGGAAATTACCAGCTAGGCTATTTCTGCTTAGGTTAGAGAATACCAATTTTTATAATAAAATATAAGCCATCGTTGTTTTACTACTGTCCGAAGGTTGACTGGCAGAGAATGCTTTTAGCATTAAGTCCGCCTTTGTTTCTGTACTTTTTGTATGGTACAAAGAAATAAATAAATAAATAAATAAGTTTTATTTTATAAAAGATGTGCTGAGGAGTTTCTTTACGACATTTCTTCTCCATGACAGACCTTTCCGAAAAGCTGGTAGATTAAAAAAATGGCGTGCACAAGAGTATCAGTGATACTACATGAATAAAAGATTATTTCATTTCATTTCATTTAACCCTGTAGGTTTATATTTACAATCTGTGTGTGTACAGTCACCTGCAGAGAAAAGTAACCCATCTGTCTATTAAAACTGTTTAACAGATGGGTTACTTTTCCCTGCAGGGGACCGTACAATGTACATGTGTGTTTTAAATCTTAATTATGTATTGACCATAGTGCCACCTACTGTTTGTTTTCTATTCCATTGTCTATTATCTAAGTACATTACCTACTAAACACTACGGTAATTTAATTAATAAATTATTAATATCATCGGTAGGTAAGTATCGTATCCTGTTTATTTTTCAAGTTTAGATTACTCGCTGTGACAGAGGTTTGTGGAGTCGTATACCAAGCTCATCAAAACTAAGCGCGTAGCAAACAAAACTAATATAAATGATGACTCCATACTGCGAACTGGAATAGCGCCCTGGAGACGTTTCACTCTCAACTAATCTCACATAAACAGCGCCATTAACGTAAACCGTTAATAGAATTTGTCTTAAAAATGTTTTGATAAAAGTGTTTTTGGGGGCCATTCATTAATAGGGATGTTGACTAATTTTAGGATTCAATTTTATTTTATAGATAGAACCGTAATATTCACGAAAAAAATATTATAAAAATAATAATCTTCAATTTAAAAACAAAAATTGATAAATAAAATTCACTATCAAATTTCCCATCAAAAACGTCACGTGACGTCATTAAACGATATTCAATACTATCTGTCTAATATGTTTGTTGAATTTCCATATAAAATTGTTCTAATGACGTCATATTCTCAAAATGGCGTTTGAGGTCACGTGACAGTGAGTACAATTTTTAACATTTTAAATTAATGATATTTAATTTATTGTGATTGATTTCAATAAAATAATCATATTTTAGGCCTTTAAATGTTACCACTAATATTTTAGACATAAATTTATATTAATTTATAATTAGTGTCAACATCCCTATTACCTAAGGCTCCCGAGGGATCCGGGGTCACTTTTACGTGTATAATAATATTTAATTTACCACAAATTATGAGTTTTAGTACAATTATTGATCCTTTTCTAACACGAGATCGGTAGATATGGGGAGGGAGTCAAAAAAAATTTAGATGCTCTCTTACACGGGAATAAGGTCAATGACTCATGGCCATTGGAGACAGTGATAGATAATATCAGGTGGCTCGTCTTTGTATAAATTAATGTTTTCAAAAATGAAATTCGAAATTTTGATCACATCATTTATTGTCGAAAAACGTACAAAAGTTTATCTAAATACATGATACTTTAAATCTCTCGTACATATTTTACCTAATGTATACTTAAGCCTCTATTGTAAAAGGAAAATAAGAGAGGAATTTTAATATACACTTAGATTAAGTACTAGCATTGGTTTTAAAATTAATTTTAATGTCATATCTATTTATTTTAAAATCACAGCGTATTTCAATATCAATTACCTACTTATTCTTTAAATTTTTAAGGCAACTCTTATGTCCCGTCCACACGTATTAAGTAGATAAGTAGTTAACTTAATTTTAAGTAAATTAATACGTGTAAACGGACATTTTAGTAGTTAAGTAGTTAAGTAATTTAGTACACAAGTAAATAAGTAATTTAGAAATTTTTCTATTTTTCTGTTAAGTAGGTGGGCGGGTATCACTTAACACTTTAACACAGTATCACTTAACACGTTTGGACGGGCACTTTTTACTTAAAATTTAGTTAAAATTTACTAACATGGTTAAGTAATTAAGTAGATTCTGAGGAAGTCGTAAACTTCTTTGAGTTGTTTTTAGTAAACCAAAGGGCATGCAAGATTTATTTTAATTTAAGGTAATATTATAATAATATTATGAAAATTTTAATTTATTTTTATTATTTAAATATTTAATAGTTAAAATGTAATTTCTACCAATACTCATACTGCATACATTGTGCCTTATTTTATTACTATGGTATCTATCCCTTTTTTCACTTTAATTTTTACCCACGACGGACGGAACGAAACGAAGGCGGTATATGCATTTGGGGTTAGAGATTGTTTGTTTGTTAGTTTGTAATGTTTGTATGTGTGTATGTTACCGTTTTTTATGAAAACTACTGGGCCGATTTCATTGCAGTTTTTTGCATTCAAAAGGTATCACTAAAGAGTGGGTTCATAGATAATATGTTTTATGGCGGTAGACCACCAGAGGGCGCTGCAGTAGCCTTATACACACCCTCGCAGTAGGTTTTTACCTGTGTCGCGGGTGGTATAGATGACACATATAACACATCACAATAACACCCATGACCCAAGTACAAATATTTAACTGTCTCATAAATATCTGCCCCGGCCGGGAATCGAACCCGGGAATCTAATCACTTCCCAGGCATGGTCGCTACAAACTAGGGTACAGGTAATTTCTACTTGGAGCAAGTGCAATTATCCAAATTCCGAATAAAACAATCAGGACGCCTTTTTATTAGTACAACATTAAAAGGCGCCGCGGGGCGGATGCGTGGCGGCGGCTGCGGCTGAAGTGTGTTAAGTGTTATAATAGATGGCGCTACATCTACTTTTGTTTCCCGCCTTTTTAGGCTGAGTGTTCTTACCTTCTTACGCCAACGTTATGTTATGTTAGGACAAAAAAAAGAGTGGTACTCAAATTCGAGTTTCGTGTTTTGAGATTCATTTTAAATTTGTTAAAATGTTTAAGTTTCCAGAAGATACTACGATTAGGTTTGTAGAGGAATATTTAATGAGAGAATGTTTATGGAACATAAGAAGCACCAGTTACAGAAACAAACAAGCGAAAGCACGAGCACTTGCTGACATCGTTACAGCTATGGCTATACCTAATTTTGGTGTTATGGAAGTCGAAGCGAAAATAAAAAGTATTCGGTCGACTTACTCACAGGAACTGAAAATAATTAAAGATTCAATAAAATCGGGTACGGCCGCTGAAGATGTGTACAAATCAAACATAAAATGGTTCAATACAATGCACCAAACCTTAAATTCGGTGAATTCATGGAAAACAGACAACAATTTGGTGAGTAAATTTATTTAATTATAATCACTTTTATACACAAGAATATAGAAACTTAAGTACCGATGTAGATATAATATGTTAACTGGCCAAGTCAAATGTAGAGCTTGAATTACATGCTATTGTGACTAAAATTTTAGGATTTTCTGCCATGAATTTGGCACCCATATAGATCTCAATATTTTTTTTGAACTTAACTCTCATTTCACATTTATGTTTTTGATGAGATTTACAGTTACATCAATTACATTTCCGTGTCCAAGTTTGCGTCTGCTGACGAAACAATTACAGCACTGCTATTCTATAGTATTTAAAACAAAATAAATCCTCAAGATATACGAGTAAAAAACATACTACTTTATCTATTTACATTAACAGAAACAAACTGATTACATATTTAATTTGTAAATTAGTTTAATTTGTATATTATAATATCATTATTATTAATGTTATTGCTAATGAACTATTATTATTAATGAACTAGCTGACACGGCAATCTTTGTACCGCCTATCGGTCTCCCCCTCCCCCTCCCCCTCTCCCTCTCATATTCTGTCAATCGCACCAACTGTCAAACGACTGGCAGTTATAAAATAGAAAAATTATGTTGTTCAAGTAACATTAGAAAAGTTTCCTTAAATTTTCTTATTTTCTGTGCAACTTTCTTTATTTTTTCTTACATATGAATCTTTTCCTGACAATAACGAACACAACAAAAAAAGAATTAGCTAAATCGGTCGAACCGTTTACGCGTGATGCCATGACCAAGGGAAATATGGATTCATTTTTATTATAT
Source organism: Thymelicus lineola (assembly GCA_963932265.1). NCBI lineage: Eukaryota > Metazoa > Arthropoda > Insecta > Lepidoptera > Hesperiidae > Thymelicus > Thymelicus lineola. The sequence continues at coordinate 5,449,186 of OZ010691.1, forward strand.
ATAATAAAGACAGACTAGGATTATATGACTAGCTGACCGGGCGAATTTCATATCGCCTAACAATCATATTAAAAAATAGGGGTTGGTGTTAGAAGGGTGAAAATTTAGGGTTTTATGTATTTTAATGCCACATTATAAAAAATAAATTTCGTAAAAAAAAATGTTAGGGGTGGACAACCCTTATCACTACCTACTGAATATGCATATAAAATTTCTTAAAAATCGGTCAAGCCGTTTCGGAGGAGTATGGTAACTAACATTGTGACACGAGAATTTTATAAATAAGAAGACATAGACTATGAAATCTTAAATCTATATTTTTTATATCTTTGATGTATATAAAAATATAGAAATAAAAACACGAAAAAAATTACCTAAAACTTACTATGAGAACAAATGGCAACCGTCAAATCGAATGCTGATAAATTAATGAATGAATGAATAAGTGAACGAATGCATGAATGAGTGAATAAATGAATGAGTGTGTGAATGAATGAGTGAAAAAATGAATGACTGAATGAGGGAACGAATTAATGAATTAATAAGTGCGTGAAAGAATAAGTGAACGAAGGAATGCTTGAATAAGTGAATGAATGAATGGATTAATTAATGAGAATAAATAAGACAGGTAAAGAAAGAGGGCGAAAGGGGGTGAGGGAGACAGTGTGTGAACAGTCACAAATATGGCGCCTAATTTCGGCAGTCTCCTTTAGTTAATCATTCGAGCTTGCCATTCAACTGACCCTTCTCCTACGAAATAATCTGCGTATTCGTCACGAATCCGACGGGCATCTCGAGATGAATGATTAATATAATTAGTTGGTAAATCTCGCAACCCTTCTGATGGAACACCTCTCCAATCTCCTGAAACTATACGGTTTTGGTATGTATGTGTCTTCAATGTCGACTGTTGGAGCATTGACATTACTATTGCATTTACGGAGCCAGTTGACAATCTTGTCAATTTTATCAGGAGTAACGGGAATGGGCCTTTCGAAAATTCTGAAGCGAGCGACTAAAATTCCAAATGCATTTTCTACAATGCGTCGTGCTCGAAAGAGACGATAGTTGAATATTTTTTGCTTCAACGTTAAATTGCTTCCCGGGTACGGTTTCATAAGGTAAGGTTTTAAGGGAAAGGCGTTATCACCGACAATAATATTTTCAGGTGGAAGTATACCATTCTCAAGGGCCGCACTGAGATTGCAATTTCTAATAACTCCTCCATCCGAGACTCGTTCATTACATCCAACGTCAATATAACTAAAACAGTAGTCATCATCTACCAAAGCCATTAAAATTATGCTGTTTGAATGTTTGTAGTTATAATAATAGCTCCCGGAAATGGGTGGTGCTTTGATCACAACGTGTTTACCGTCGATAGCACCACAACATCTAGGAAAATGCCATTTTCTTCGAAATCCTTCTTCAATATTGGCCCAATCTGCATGGGTTGCAGGTACCTGGAAATGAAAATTAAAAATATATCTTAATTAAATATTTTGTTACAGGACAATAATGAAGAAAGCAGTGAAGAAATTCATTCATTCGTACAAATTGAAGATGGAATAAGTCAGTCTGCATCGAGTGCCGAACCCGAATTTATTACACCAAATAGCATTAATACCACTACCCGAAAAAGACGGCTTAATTCACTTCATTCTTTAGTAGATAAAGTGAGCAAGATCGCTTGTTTGACATCAACTGAATCTACTGAAAATGAGTTTGACCAGTTTGCTAAAAGTATTGCGGTGCAATTAAAATCTATGCCTTTATTGTTGGCGCTGCAAGCACAAAAAGAAATGCAAAGTTATTTGGCAGACTTGCGCATACAAAATTTATTGAATAATGAAAAGACCCCCTCATCCATTCCATCGCCTTCATCAACCACGTAGGTATAATATAATAGAGTCTCCGATGTTTCCAAATACTTTTAATACAAGCATTTCTACATTACCTACAACTCAATACATAGTTAATAGTAATACACAGACAGAAAACCCAGATATAATAACACAAGCAATATATTCCATTTTAAGCGACATAGAGGAGTAGGAGGATCTTTTACGTATAACAATGTACTTATTGTAAGATTTTAAAGCAAATTAAATTAATTTTCATACATAGTTGTTGTTTTATTACACTCGACGGAACGGAGGCAACGGAGCAGGAATTATGAGTTCGATCTGAGAGTTCGTTTATTTTGTTCACAATAGATTGATTTAGAATATGTTTTCAGTAGGGTGTTTGATAAGTGTTATGGTATTAACTCACTAGGGGGCGCTGCAGTTGTATTAGTAATTTTTGTAATCATCATCATCATCATCCTGCCCATTTTATTTTTTGTAATATTTGTCTAAAATTTAATTTTCACCTTTATTTCGCTATTTAATCGTAACCCTCCTCTATAAATAATCGCAGATAAATCAATAAAACTACAGAAAAACATAGGTATTTTAACCGTTCTAGAGATATAGAAGAACATTTATTTGAAAACGCAAGCACCCTCTAGTGAGTTAACACCATTAAACTCATCTAAGGACAATCGCCAATGAAATACAAACTCTTTACAAAAAATCATTAAGTTTATCAAAAGTTTTACTAGCGCCACATATATCTCTTCTTTTAATCTAGTTTCTGACCCATAATCGTTTTGGTATATTAATTTCTTTTATTATTTCATCTAATTGATCTTGATTCAATGTCTCACTGATTACAAATTTTAATATAGAATTTACGAGTTCTTTTTGGTCTTACATCTTTATTTTTGAGTGCACTTAACTACTTAGGGAACATACCAAAACCACGTGATCCATTTTTTCCAACTTTTACCCCCCTCCCCCCTTCGTGACCATCTCCGTAGTATATGAGAAGACCCCCCCTCCCCGCTAGTTTTCACGTGGTAATTCATAAATACGGTTTTCAATACTTTTTTTGCAAAAACAGAGTTAAAAAATAATAATTTTGCTTATATTTGACTTGTGTCGCGCAATTGTTGCTAAAATATTGACTACGTGACAAACACCTAAAACCCCCCCCCCCCCTCCCCTCTGTGACCAATCGTGGTGTTTTGAAGACCCCCCCTCCCCCCCCTAAATAGGTCACGTGGTTTTGGTATGTTCCCTTAACAGCTTTACTAAATTGTTACGTTTGAACACGCACTTAAAATTATTCACTTAAAATTAAGTTAAAATTTAGTTAACTACTTATCTACTTAATAAGTGTGGACGCAACATTAGGTCTACTGCACTGAATTTTTAATGAGATTTTTTTACTAGCATTCTGGAAGAATCTTGTTCTGTTTATTTTTCTTTTAAAACCAATTACCTTTAAAAATAATTACTTTAATACGAATACTAATAGAAATAGAATAATACAAATACGAATTTAATACAAATACAATCGCAAGAACATATTATTGAACTATTGAAGTAGAGAACAAGAAAGAGGCACAACTAAAAGAAACAACTAAATCAAAATTATAAACGACATAAGCACAAACAAAATCAAGTACCATTGATATAAAATCTTATATCTCCCACGTAACTGGAATGGGAGCTAACTGAGACAGTTCACCAGGTTTCCTAGTCGAATTGTTTTATAACAAAATTGTTAATCGCCACAAAGCTATTATTGCATTGTAATTTATTAGGTGCCGACTGAAATATGTTAAGTGGCGTTTAGGGCTTTCTAACACAACCCCACCTGCGGGCCTATTATGGACTTTTATAAAACCATTAATGTTCCAGGCAATTCATTTCTCGGGCTTAAAACGACGTATGATTGGCTAAAAAGTGTCACGTGACCGCTTTCGTAACACGAATTTGACTAAACGTCAAAACTTCTATGTACAAAAATAGTTCCATAATTATATCATATCTTTAAAGGAACATTTAACACCCTGTTTGCAAATACGACCTTAATGGATTAGGAAGAATGTTACAATTATAGGAAATTTTCCTATATAGTATATTTTTTATAGACTTGAGCAATCGATTTGATCACATTGATACGATGTCTCGATTACATTACAATATTAAAGGAAACTTAAAATTAAATTTGGTCGAGCACTACTACACGTTTAAAGAGTATTTCTATACAATGCCTCTATTTTTAGTGTCTGTTTTGTCTATTCTGATCCGAGCCTCTAGACCAGTGATGGTCCGTAAAAACTTATCCCTAAAAAATTATGTAGTAGCAAAAACTTTTCCCGTCCCTGCTCAAGACAAAACCCTTTTTGATAAACGCTCACACTAAACGTTGCCTTCAAAATGTATGGGAATGACACAAAGTGCGGAGAAGTGATATATTAAACACGTGACTTTTGCCATACATTTTAATGGCTCCCATACATTTTGTTGGTGTGAGCATTTACAGAAAAGAGTTTTGTCTAGAGGCTCTGATTTATCTAATTATATTATCAGCCATTACAGATAGCTGAACCTATAATACGCATATCATTCGCAATATAGCCCATAATTCACCTGACTACTTATTTATTCAGTTCAATTTAGTTTTCGACATATTCCTATTCTAACTATTATTTATCACTAAACGTAATATAAAATCATCATGTTGATTTAAAAGTAACTAAGTAAGTATATGTATAAAATGTATATTTAATTTTAAACGTTTTAAACATATTAGAATTATAAAATAAACTGGAGACCAAATTTCGATAAAAAAGATTTAGACAACATAATAATTATGTATATGTATATAAACACACAAAAAATATATCATAAACTGATGAAAATAAAAAACGAGACTAATTTGTAACTGAATTCATTTTTGAGACTTTATAGATGTTATATTAGTGCCATTTTTCGCGAAAATGCGATGAAGAATAAATGTATCTAAATAAAAATCTGATTATATTATTAAATGCAACCATATGCTTAATATCAAAGGACATAAAAACTAGATTATTAAACTAGATATAAAAAATTGATATAAAAATTGTTCTTATGACATTTGATCATGTAACAGAGGACCAATTTGCGAAAGACCAATAACAAATCTTATTTGGCACATATCACAGTACAGTAAGGCCGTTGTATCTTGTCGCGTCTGAACTTCGCGTAGAAGGCTGCGCAGTAACATAATTCGGCAATGCTCAGTACGCGGCGTATTATGTCTCAGTCACACGTTATCATGTTCGTGTCGCTATCTCTGTCTTACATGCGCTAAAGTTCACAAAGCCTATGTTCAGAGGCGCCAAGTTACGTCGGCCGTACTATACCTTTAGTCCCATTATTACAATTTAGAATTGAGTGTTTTTAATTCAACATCGCCATTCTCAATGTTACTCTTTGGCAGCAGATCCTTGGTAATATTAAGTTCCGTTCCTTCATACAATTCTCCTTGCAAGATGACTTGTATCTCCTTCAAAGTCTTGCCTCTGGTCTCTGGGACCACAAACAATGAAAAAATCGCGCCTACAAACGCTACAGAGGCGAACATCCAGAACACACCATATAAACCCCATGTTGACTTCACTAAGTCGTAACCCTTAGTCACCACCATAGAGAGACAGCCGCCGAATATGTTGAGTGTAGTCATTGCGACGTCTTTCACGTTTAGAGGGAATATTTCTGCTGTGATTACCTGTTGGTAAACAAAATGTATATTTACAACTTATCTACCATCAAATTAAGAGGTGGGTTACTTATTTATTATGATTTTACTAGCGAGAACCAACGTCTCCTTCTCTTAAGAGGATGAGTCTTCGAAAATTTTATAACTGTTGTTAAGACCGATCACTGTTTTACCCTTTTAGTTAAGATTCGTCAAAGTAAATTTTTTACTGATGAATAAATTTTTATGTGCTCCTCACATTTTATTTAAGGCGCCGGCCACACAGAAAAGACGCAAGACACGGACCCGTCGCAGTCGCGGCGCCCGTTTAATCTACTTTCATACAATATGTATGCAGCCGTCGCGACGTAAAACATACAGAAAAGACGGGACGCCCGACACGACGTTTTCTCGTCGGCGCCCTATTGGAAAACGTACAGAAAGGACAGGACGCGGGCCTGCGTAGGCGCCAGCGGGGGAGCGGAAAGGACGCGGAGAGCAGGTCTCTTAAAACGTAGTGATTAAGTACTCTGTGGCCGGGAAAAGCCCAGTGTGCGCCGGCCGTCACGCCCGTTCCTTGTCTTTTCTATATGTTTTAAAAAGTCGTGACGGCGCCCTGTCTGCGACGGGTCCGAGCCCCGTCTTCGTCTTACGTCTTTTCTGTGTGGCCCGCGCCTAAGGAACCATGTACAAAGCTTAATAAAATAAAGAGTTCATTGAGACTTCAATTGTTTTATAGATATGACAGTTACCTGCATTAAAATCAAATGGTGAATCTGAGCACTTAAATGTTTTTCGAAATTCTTTCAATGTCCAATATTTCACGTGCACCTTAAACGACCGTTTCCTCAGTATGACCAGACTATAGTTATTAAATCTATACAATGTCTTTAAGTACTTTATAAAACTATCTTACCATCGTGATAGAGTTGAAGCCAACAGTGGATATGACATTGGCGAGTATAATGCACACGAAAGCGAGGTAGCTGCCAAACACCCACGGCTCGTTCGGACTGTCCCTCTGATAGAAGTAGTACCCCACCACTGATAGCGTGACGCCACAGCCCAGGTATGAGTATAGGAGTAACGATACCCGCCCTACTCGGTCCACGAAGAACGATGACATGAAGCCTGCAACGCGGATACGAACGAATGACAGCAAATGACTGACCGGGTTGATTACATTTTCCTATATCTCTTTGGCAAAGGGAGATCTCCCTCCAGGCGAGGTGTGTTGCCTGGGAGGCGGCCGAGCCCCAACTGACGTTGTCGGAGCATTCGTATATATGCCAGTGATCTATGAAAACTTCGATAGCGTGATTCAGGGAGGCGTGATGTCACCGTGTGACGTGGTGCGCTGTCGCCACATCTCTTTGGCTGTTTGTACTATCTAAAACATAATTCTGTGCTTAACAGAGCAAGTTTCTCAAATATGTTTCCTAAATTCAGGTACCTACTAATTGGAATTAGTAGGTAATTGGAATTAATTCGTTATTCATTGATGTATTACCCAAATAAAGCAAACATTATTTTTTTGTCCATGCAGTAATGGATGACGAATTAGTCCGGCCTTATTCATAAACGCTTAATAAACCTATTTTAGCTATTGCATTGTTATATAATAACATTATTATGTTTTATCTCTACAGTTTTTCATAAGAGTGAAAGAAACAAAACACTGTATACTTAAGTCTTCTATAACTTAACTTATTTTTTTTTTATAAATAGGGATCTTCATTTAAATGCAGGGCATTATAACACAACGTTCGATAAAGTTATACAGCCGCGGATCTACGATTTTTTCGAACCGGGGCAGAACTTGATAGTGGCGCCCTTCTCTCCAGTTTTTTTTTTATGTTAACGACGGGCAAACAGGCATACGGCCCACCTGATGGTAAGTGGTCATCGTCGCCTATGGACACGTGCAGCATCAAGGGAGCTGCAAGTGCGTTGCCAGCCTTGAAGGATACGATAAACACTCTTCTTAAATAACCCCAAATCATAGCGCACAGGGAATGCCTCAGAGGGAAGTTTGTTCCAAAGCTCGCAAGTTCGTGGCAGGAACAAGCGGGAGAAACGAGCAGTTGATGACTGCCACGAGTGAAGGTGATGCGGGTGGAACCACAACCTTTTGCGGGTGGAACCGCAACCTTTTGCGGGTGGAACTGCAACCTTTTGCGGGTGGTGCGATAAAGGAAGGTGGATGGGGGTGGTGGATGGGGTGGAACGTGGAGGTTAAAAAGTTCTTCGGAACATTCACCATAGTAGAGACGGTAGAGGACACAAAGAGAGCCTACGTCTCTCCGGAGACTTAAGTCATCTAAGCCGTCTGTAAGGTTGGGATCATCAATAATTCGAACAGCGCGCCGCTGTACGGAGTCAAGAGGGCTTAGTTGGTAACTGGGTGCATCGGCCCAAAGGTGAGAGCAGTACTCCATATTATTATGTGGTCGAACTTGGGCCTTGTATAGCAGCAGGCGCTGCTTCGGTGTGAAGTACTGTTTCGCCCTGTTTAGTACACCCAGTTTTCTGGAGGCAAGTTTGGCTTTCTTCTCCAGATGGCCCCGATACTGCACTTCGTTCGAAATGTCGACCCCCAAGATCCCAATGCTTTTACTTATGATGGGAAGCGTGTTTTGGAGTTTCGGTGCCATGACAAATGGGGTTCTTTTTGCGGAGAACGCACAGACTTGTGTCTTCGAAGGGTTGAATAGAACCAGATTTAGCCGACCCCAGTCAGAGACCCGCTCCAAAGAGAGCTCGATTTCGGACACAAGTCTAGTTCTATTCTCCTCTAGGTAGGACCGAGAGGAGTTTGCGCGGCCTGAATAATGCGCGTCTCCCGTACTGTCATCTGCATAGCAATGCATGCTGGGGATTTGTTCCAGCATATTATTGATATGCAGAATAAACAGCGTGGGAGAAAGCACCGAACCTTGGGCCAGCGTTAGTAAATTTAGTGTCAGAGTGTTGACCGTCGATAACTACGGAAATGGCACGCTCGGACAAAAAGCTGGCTTTCCACGTGCACAACTTCTCCGACAGGCCGTATGAAGGTAGTTTCGATAGAAAACGTTCCATGGTTTTTGAGAGAAGGGAGGTTATTGCGATGGGTCTATAGTTTGATGGGTTGGCACTGTCCCCTTTTTGGGGATTGGATGTACGAGAGCAACCTTCCACGAAGACGGCACTTTACCTACACTGTAAGATAAGGAGAAATTACGTGTCAACTGCGGAGTCAGCTCGGGAGCGCACATTTTTAATGCCATAGATTAAAGTATATGTTTAATACCATTGCTGGAATTCCGTCTGGGCCACTCGACTTCTTGACGTCGAGAGACAAAAGAGCTCGTTTTACAGCTTTGTGCGTGAACCTTATATCAAGCATGGAGCTCTCACACCGCGGCAAATGTGTGGCGAATTTTTCTTACAAGTTACGGTGAGCCAACCAGTGAGTATGATAAGCGCTTTGTAGAGCAAGTCATACTATATTATAAGATGATTTTGGCGCCCCCTGAAACTGCCGCCCGGGGCGGGTGCCCCGGTTTGCCCCCCCTTAGATCCGGGGCTGAAGTTATATTAAAATTACAGAATGTGAGACTTACTGACAACAAATCTGACAGCTGCGAACACTATGAGGGCTGTGGAGTTACTGATCGCCATGTTGGCTGTCGTGATGATGAGCCCCAAATACTGCTGGATCGTCACCGTGCCCGTTAAAATCTGCGTTACTTTTAGCCCTGGAACAAAACAAAGATTTTCTTTGAATTGAAGTTGAACGTTTCCTTAACATTGTCTAACAATTTGCTATTCAATTGAATAGGTACACAACACATGCTACAAAGTGGTAGTTTGTTAAATACTAACTTTTGTATATAGAAAGAAAGAAATTATTTATTCTGTTAAGCACTGCAACAAGTTACAAATTGACTATTAATAAAATATTCATAAAATTACTATTAGTTGTTACATACACATAACCTGCTGCAGCATTGCTTAACAAAAAACGCACTCAGCATATGCCGCGGTGAACCACGGCTACTGATTTTCAGTACGACCTTTATTGTATCGCAGTTCGGACGAGTGACTTCAGTTCGCCGCATAAAGAAAAAAAATAAAATTTATGATTATAACTTATAGTTCTTATATCTTGTATTCAGAGGATAAATTTGTCATAAATTAATAAATTATGACAAATGCCATGATCATAAAAATACAGACTAATTACCGGCTGCTATGACAATAGCTTTTCTGTACTGTCTCCCACTGAACAGCTCCCAAACAGAACTTGATTTGCGGGTCTCTTTCTGTACGTCTGCTTGCAATTCGTTTAATTGGTTTTCGAGTTCCTGAAATGGTACATAACCACTAACTAATATAACCACGGCATTCTTTAAACCGATTTTTACTGACGACGTTTGCACAACTTTCGTTGACGAGTTTTGTTCAAAGTTTATATTACATTTCATTCCGAACCTTTTTTTTCACTACGTAAATCTTCTAAACTTTGCAAAAAAATACTATTTATCTCACCTAATTCAATCGATAAATTTAAATTAATGAAAAGAAATAGAAAATCGATTATTTGTACTGAAATCGATTTTACTGTAATATTTTTACTCTATGGAGCAATACGTACGTCACCAGTTTTCCCGCGCAATCGTGACAGCTCTTGTCTAGCACGGTCAACCCTTCCCTCTTTCAGGTGGTAGTAAGGAGACTCTGGAATCCATAAAGCAGAGGCCAAGAAACACAAAGGCAATGCAAGCAGAGACCAGTTCAGGGTCGCATATGATAGAAACGGTCCTACAGCCATCACCATTAATACGCCGAAATTAAACGTGAATCTTGTAATAATGGATAACGATGCCCTCATATCCTTATCGCCTATTTCGGCTAAGTATATCGTTGCTACCTGGAAAGGGAATTAAAAAGTTTTGAAAAGGGTTTTAAAAACAGTTTGGAATAAACAGTAAAGTAGTACATATATATTTCCTCTAAAACGTCCTTTTTGGAACATTTTTGTACAATTGTACATTTGTGAGTGTACATCTATAACATGTTCCATTTTAGTCAACTGTTGGGGATGGTCTCAGTAAATCATTATACTCTGAACATATTATTATTATTATATATATATATATATATATTATTTATTTATTTAACTCTTTATTGTACATCAATAAAATAATACAACAACAATCTAGAAGCAAACAAGTGAAGCAGACATATGAGGTACAAAAGGCGAGCTTATCGCCACGTAGCGATCTCTTCCAGACAACCTTAAGATGTGGAGAGCTGATTAGAGTAATATTAAATCCCACCAAAAACATAAATGTAAAGAAGGAGAGCCAAGTGTGTGTGTAATATTACACTCGGCGCTGGCTGGCCAGTTCCTTTGCTTGAACTTGGCTTGACACGCTGCCGCGTGTCTAGATGAGGTTAGGTGCACGAATAATATGGATGTATAATATTATAGCTACGAGCATAGATGAAAATTACTTACATTAGCGATCACACCTGTGCCGAAACCCCACAGAAACTTTGTGGCATAAAGCATCACTGCATTGGTGGCACTTAATACCATTACCTGGAATGAACAATATGAGCAAATAAATATATTATTGACATGAAATTGCAATTTGGAATATGGTCGTTCGCGTTAGGAATATGGTCAAATAGAAATGCAGCCCTGCTTGACGTTATTTATATGACATTTATCTTTGATTCATTAGTTCATTTTTTCTTTAAATCACAAGCGTTCTTTACGCTGTTGGCTGGTAAGTTATTTTTAAGGAATTGATAAAGTTATTTTATCATAAAGGTAAAACTGAAACTTACGGTAACTTTAATGTTTTGCAATAACGCTATCACATCGACTTTCTTCACCTGGACTCTCCTCAAGTAAGTAAGAAGTCCCTCAAGAGTTTTGATTGATTTGATTGATTGATTGATTTGTTTACCGTTCCTAAAGTCATTGGCAGTGAGCTGGCTAGGAGGGCAGTTCGTCTGCCGAGGGCGTCAGATACGAACCGTGTGACGAAACTGCCCGCCATGAACCCTGGCGCGGTCGAGGTTAGCATCCAACCAATTTGATCCTGGAATATTTATTATGACATCCTTGAAATTCTTAGATATCCTTGTCCTTCTGATAATTGAATAGGTACAAATTACTAAGGGTGAGATCTATAAGTACGCTTTATCTCACCCTAAAAGCAACCAACGTAAGCCAAACCATAATTAATTTCATTTTTAACGGACCTCAAAAAAGGAGGAGGTATTCAATTCGACTGTTATTTTTTTATGTTTGTTACCTCAGAACTTTCGACTGGGTGAACAGATTTTGATGATTTTTTATTAATCCAAAGGTGGTGCTTGTCATGAGGTCCCACTTAAAGACGAGTCGTTTTTGACTTATGTATCTCTAATTTTGAAGTCGGTTATTTTTTGTCAAGAATTATTTAACCGAAAGTTGTCAATTAGTTGTACCTATTATATTTTATATTTGTCACAAAGGTGAAAAGGCGGAAAGAAAAGACGGAATGACTTAATCAAGCGATTTGGAAAAGTATTTGCTATCATATGTACCTGTGACATAGGAAAGTTGCTTTCGTTCTTAGCAAGTTTCGGTAAAACCGGCGTGGGCCATCCCGAATACGTGCCCATACTGGCAGTGGCTAGTGACACTGGAAAGGAAAACCATTTAGGACAGACCTGCAGCATACAGTATGCTGTATACTATGAATGAGGCTGCAGAATGATAATCGATAAACTCAAAAACTACTGGACCAATTTCAAAAATTCTTTCACCAGTATAAAGCTTGAGAGCTAGGCTTGAGAGCCAGTTCTTTCTTTTTCTTCTCATTTTCATTTCTAGCCACTTACATATGGATCGTCGCTCGTTATTTCCATTAAAAGAGCTACTTTATTTCTGAGTGACATAGGCTATATTTTATTATGATTATATTTTTTTATTTTATATAGGTTGCAGAAAGTCTGCCGGGTCCCAATCTCGAAAGACCTCTGATAGAAGATTGCCTTTTCCAACGATTATCTTTAAGAACTTTGTGCAGCTTCGTAGCAGAAATAGACAAAGACAAAAACTCTGAAGCAACCTGCTTCTTACTTTCTGTGAAGTGCGTACCTATAGGTACCTAACATATATTTATAGATAAAATCAAATGACCTAACTATGCTAGAAGAGTGTAACAAAGAGGCAACGTACCTGCAATTGCAGTCAAATACTGCACAGCTCTGCCTTGAATCATTTTCTGGAAAGACAAACGATATAGTTACAGAAGATGAATACATGACATTATCACATAGGTACCTACTTTTTTTATAAAACGTGGCACATAACATGTTGATCATCATGCTTAGAATATTACTCCTTATTACTTAGGTATTATTAAACAACGGAGAGACTGAGAACTAGAATCTTTAGCTCGATTTATTAGTACCGTTACTAACCAACCTCCGAATCCGAACATGAAAAATGAATGAATAGCAAGAGCTCCAAACTTAATACTCGTATTATGTAACATATTATACATACACCCCGTAGGTACTTATAAAAGTTCCGAGAACAAAATAATTAACGGATGAAGAGTATAATGGCTTCTCTGAAAGCGACTGCTTACATGTCGCAATAATGTATTCATTCAAACCTTTTTTTATCTTAATCTCACTAACGGTTACTTAAATCGCTCCTTAGTACATAATTTTAATGGTGATTCTTTACAAAGTTAGTGACTCTGAGTTGGGGGCTCAGTCATATACCTGAGGTCTAATTTTCCAATAATACCACAGAATACCTAATAGTATATCTATACTAATATAATAAAGAGGAAATATTTGATTGTTTGCATTTAATAGGCTCCGAAACTACCGAACCGATTTCAAAAATTCTTTCACTGTTGGGAAGCTATACTATCCCCGGGTGACATAGGCTATATTATATTTTTTTTACTATTTTTCCCGAAGCGAAGCGAGGGCGATTTCCTAGTTGGTAATAAAAATAACACATAATACGAGTAATATGAGGTTTGATGATACTGGACCACAGATGATCCAGATGAGTGATGATAACTGATAAGTGTTACTTGTTTTACTTAGGCATGTTCTACCGAAACACAAAGGTGGTTGAGACTGGTGTAAATGTTACTATAGTTAATTATATATTTATGTTATTATTGGTATTTATGTATGTCCGTGTATTTGTATGTATTCTTGTTATGTAGTATATCTATATCTCATGTTAGCACCTGCCATCAGCTATTTCCACATCCACCCAGGGTTGACTGGTGGACAATGCCATTAGGCATTAAGTTTGCCCTTTGTTTCTTCTTTTTAAGAGGTGACATAAACATGTAAATAAATAAATAAATAAATAAATATAGTGGATACTATATTTTTTTATAGTGGATATATGGCGTGTGCTACAACACTAAGTCAAAGTCATAGTCATAATATTTTATTCATATAGGTATCACTGATACACTTATGCACGTCATTTTTACTAAAAAATAATCGAATATAAAAAATCAAAATCAACTTCATGAATGGACCAAATGTAGCTTCTGTGGTATGGTTTCAAAGTCTATGATGTACATCGCCACAATTTTTTTTGTGTTTTATAGATTAGTCTGCTTTGTGACCGACTTGTGGACCAAAAGTCACACACAATGCTAATCTAATCATCGATCAAAACGCTTTCCTCTCATTCTTGGTGCGGTTGAAGCAAGAAAAACAGAGAGCTTCTACAAACAATTATAAAAATCAAACCAGCAGTGTTGTCGGTTGGTTTTATTATATTAAATATTTATCCCATTAACTTATTCACTGAAATTAGTTGCCATTGGAACTCAACTTATTCTACTTCCTCTGATATATTTTTTTCTGCATTCATCACATTCCACTGCATGACTGCGTCTGACCGGCCGTGGTCCGATTACATTTACATACAATACAACCGTATCTGTTGTCTGGCATCTGAATGTTTACATTCGGTCAGTCTCGGAATGCTCATTAGTCGGTGGCTTGCGTCGATCCTAATTCCTAAGAATCCTAAGTGATCGACAAAGTTAAGCAACAGCGGGCGCGGTCTGTAGTTTGAATTTGGATGAGTGACTGACTGCTAGTGGAAAAAAGTTCTTGAGCATTTCCACGCTTCAGAGTGTACGTAAAGCCGTCGGTCCCGGTTGTTATGACAAGATAACAGTCGTTAAGCCATGTCGGAGACCCTCGGGCGGTTTGATAACTTCCGACACTCAGGTTGGCCACTAATCCCTCCACCAATCCGCACTGAAGCAGCGTGGTGGAGTATGCTCTAGGCCTCCTCGAGAGGAGAGACCCGTGCCCAGTAGTGGGCCATTGATGGGTTGAATCCATGGGATAAATGGATCCATGGATCCATGGGAAGGGCTCTTTGAAACGCGGGGTACATTAAATGATTCAAATAAAATCTAGAATTTTTCCTAAAAAAAAGGGTTAGAGTTGATTACTAATCTCATTTAAATGACTGACTATTACTTTAATAAGAAGTTTCTAATAGTACAAAATAGCGACTCTGCTCCAACACAATAAAGTGTATTAAACCAGTGCGGCGGTGCATGGCAGCCCTTCTGAAATTGACCCGGACACATTGAATGCGGTACGTACTTGTACGCCAGGCCTTCCTATACTTCATTTGTTAGAAGAGACTTTTTGGTAAATAAACTTAACACTACTTTTTACCAGACTGCCAGGTAGGTTATGTTTTTCGTATGTACCTATCTATGTATGCATGTAATATTCCTTATTACCTCATATTTTCCAAACCGCTGAGAGCTTCATGAGAGTATGAAGATCTCTCTACAAAACCAGCAAACCAAAAAGGGTAAAGAAAGGTTGTAAACAGATCGTAAAATAACTATAAAAAAATGGTGTGCGGTGATTAAAAAATTATAAATGACTAACTGTTCTTCCTACCTTACCTTACATTATTATAAATTAAAGAGTAGGTACTCTTTGCCCTCTTTGGTTACTTTTTTGAGTTTGAGATTCCAAAATAATTCAAATTTCAAATATTACCTTATCAATTCACGACTAACTAAACCGAAAATAAACATTTCATCTTTGAGTGTTTTGTTTTGACATGGTTTTGACGTTACTATGGTTACTTAGGTACTCGTTTACGTTATAATTGCTGTCAATGTCACAATCTGTCATCAATAGACTTAGATATCGTTCTTTTGGCTTTGATAAATAACAAAACGTGAGAAACACCGAAGGAAAACTAAAAGAGAAAATAATGTTTATATTTATCCATTTCTGTAACAGTTTCTGTAAATCCTGCCTGTGAAATTGTTAATAATTCTCAGCATTTTCTCTAATTTATTTTCGAAAAATAGATATTGTTTGTATTGTATTGTCTCTGACTTTTTTGTTTTGCCTGTGGCCAGCTCTGAGTGAAATCCATAAATATGTGTTCTGTAGATACATTACTCTATTCCACAGAAATAATTGTTAAAAACGTAGTGATTAAGTACTCTGTGGTTAAAAAAAAACCATAGATTATTGTAAAAACTGTCGTGTGGCATGTTGCTGAGTGTAATTATTCTAAAAACTTTTAATTAGAATAAATTTTGATATAGTGTCGCGATGTCAGAGCACGTTTTACCGGCTGAAGAGCCGATAAGATTTGTGGCACCTATAATTCAAGATAATCCTACAGGATGGGGGCCTTGCGAAATGCCGGAACAGTTTCGGGACATGCCCTACCAGCCTTTCAGTAAGGGGGATAGATTGGGCAAAATCAGCGACTGGACCGTCGTACAGGATAAAAAGTACCAGAGTAAGCTAATGACATTTTGAGTATGTTAAGTCTGAATATTGAAGATTTTTGGTTACTTAACTACCATTTTGAGGTTATATTCAGCCTTACATCAGCATTTTAGGACTAATTAATTTTCGTACATACCTACTAAAACTGTTATTGTCAAAAAACCTATTTTGTATTTGGTTGTTGCATACAGATAAGTACGCGTCGCAATTCGGAGCTGGATCTTCGTACGCTTACTTCCATGATGAAGATGAGAGTTCATTCCATCTGGTTGACACGACGCGAGTGCAGAAGCCTCCATACCAACGCGGGCGCGCTCGTGGTCAACGCGGCAGGGGCGCGAGGGGCGCCAGAACTCCTGGTGGGATGACTACTTTGAATAAGGTATATCAAAAGGATCGGACTTACATGAATAAGGTATACCAAAAGAATAACTTACGTTTGGACTAACAAAATTTCATACGCATATCAGATGTGTGAACTGGCACAATAAACTCAATTTTTATATTGCTTACTTCATGTTCATAATAAATTACTCATTACTTGCTTTCCTGTTTCAAAACAAACCAGAATGTACACTGAGGATGCAAATTTAACATTGGAATGCATCTCAACAATCCAGGCTTAGATTCATATAGTATTAAGAGCTAAAACATCACTGCATAACAAATTTAATTTGATTGTTGATTGAATGTTTATTTTTTTAACTTGAATAACATGTATTATTGTGAAACTTGTGTTATTATAGCAACGCGATCGCAAGATGGGCAAGCGATGGGGCCAAAGAGGAGCCCCCATGAAGATCCGTGACGCATCTGTCACTGTGAGACCTACTTGGGTCACTATTGAAGATATGGACTTCCCCCGACTTGCAAAATTGTCATTGCCGGGGATCAAGGAGGGTATGACAGTTTAATTCTACATGATTTTCAGACTTGCATGTTTTACAAACCAGTGGCACCGAAACAAGTCATTTAGTAAAAATTATGTCTAAGATTTATACACTATTAATATTGCAATTCTTTTAATTAACTTTCACTATAGTATTAATTACAATAGTTAATTAAGAAAATAAAATTATAATTAATCTTATACAATGCTGCTTTATCATTACACATGCATATTTTAAATTTCAGGTGAAGATATAGTATGCTGTGGTACCTTAGAGTACTACGACAAAGGTTATGACCGTGTTAATGTCAAACACGAGAAGCCTCTGCAGCGTATTGACCGTATCTTCCATACGGTAAGGAGCAGGACTTTATATGAGCTTAGTATACATATTGATTAGTACATATTCATGATAGTTTGGTTATTGTTGCTGTAGTACTCAGTGTTGGCATTGGAGCCAAAATGAAGTGTTAATTTTTTGCTGAACCAATGTGCACATATATTAAGAATTTTATCTTTCTTTTTGGCGCCCTGGGCCATCGTCCCATCGCCCCCACCCCTAATGCGGGTACTCACAATGTTTATCTACTATAGCAAGTCACCACAATAACCTTTTTAGAAAGGGAACAACAACTGCAAATAAACATCACTCTCATTAAAAACTAATAAAATTTAAGTTGTTTTACTCATTGACTGTAATATACAAAAATTATACATTGTATAATATGACACAAATATCATGTAATCTTAGAAATTGTGTAATTGTAAATAAATACTAATAGTGTTTCTCTACTATCAGGTGACTACCACAGATGACCCCGTCATCAGACGGCTGAGCAAGACCACTGGCACGGTGTATGCCACCGACGCTATCCTGGCCACTATCATGTGCTGCACGCGCTCCAATTACTCCTGGGACATTGTTATTGAGAAGATTGGTAAGGAGCTACTTTAATTTAAGTTACTGTCAAGCTACTTTGCAATTTTAGATAGTATAAGAGCTCCATGCACAAAGTTACATTGTACATTAGCTTCAGTAATCGGGTGTTGGGATATGGTCTTCCCAATCTAATCCATTCTGTTCTGAGGACCACTAATGGATTGAAGCCATCATTGAACAAGCTTTAGCTTTGATGCTTCAATCCTAATGCCTACAATGTTTTACAGGCGATAAATTATTCCTGGATAAGCGCGATAACACGGAGTTTGATTTGTTGACTGTGAATGAGACGTCAGTGGAGCCGCCGGCCGACGATGGCAACTCCATCAATTCGCCGCGTAACTTGGCTTTGGAAGCCACTTTCATCAATCACAATTTTAGCCAACAGGTATGTCAGTTATTAATGAAAAATCTACATTATATTGATGTTTTGATGAAACATCGGCATATTAAAAAATTTATGCAAATATCCGTTTTACAGTAACTGTAATGTTATGTTTGGCTATATATTTTAACCAACTTTTATAGTGTATTTTGTGTTTCTTGGTTGTTAGAACAACACAAAAAGAAAAATACAAATAAAATTCGAGACTAAAATTTATTCAATGTTATACCGTATCTGACATATTTTATGGTATTTCTAGGTGTTGAAGTCGGGTCCCAATGAACCCAAGTACAAGTTTCCGGAAGCCAACCCGTTTGTTTCTGAGGAGGAGGAAGGCGAAGTCGCCTCTGTGGGATACCGCTACCGCAAGTGGAACCTCAATAATGGTGTGGTAAGTCTCAAAAAATTTAATTGATTTAAAGACAATACTAACATTGTTTTTATGTGGTATATCTGTTTCAAATGTGAATTTGAGTGACAATATTAATATTATTGCAATACCCTTATTTTTCAATAAATGTACACCGAACATAAGAATTTTCAAATACATGTACACCTTAGTATATTAGTATAAACATTCTGTGCACCAAACCATCATCGCAGTGTGGGGCTTAATATGCTTATTTTAGCTATTGCACTGTTGCATGTTTTATCTTTATCGCTTTTCCTAAGAGTGAAAGAAACAAAACACTTTACAAGTCTTTTATAACTTTGTTTGTTTTTATGAATAACGGCCTAAGTGTTTATACTTTTTCAGGTTTTGGTAGCACGTTGCGAACACGACGCTGTGATGCAGGGTCCTCAGAACGAAACCCAGTTCCTGTCGATCAAGGCTCTGAACGAGTGGGACTCCAAGCTGGCCAACGGTGTGGAATGGCGACAGAAACTCGACACACAACGCGGAGCTGTCTTGGCTAACGAGCTGAGGAATAACTCCTGCAAACTTGCCAAGTGGACCGTTCAGGTATAACATAGAGTATATAATGTGTTCTCTGTATGCATAGAAACTGAAGAGTTGTGCAAGGTGATTGGATAACACTTAAAAGTGTACAATCACAAAGAGTTAAATTTAAAGTGTTTTAAAATTATTTATGTAAATATAAGAAATGACTGATTGGAATTTGGCTCTGAAAATAGAATAATTCACGAATTATTTATCTCACTAATATTATGTTTGGATATTTGGGTTAGATTCATGCGCCAAGCATTGTATGGATTAAGATGAAACAGCTCACAGACAGACCATGTCCGGGCTTATAAAATAGGGTAGATTCATCCTGGTATATGTTCCTTTGGGACAATTTGGACGTTTATATGTTTGTGGAACCACTCTTGCGCAGGGGAAGCCATTGGCGGAATGTAGTAACTAGTAATATAAAAACTAGCTGTGCCCCGCGGTTTCACCCGCGTTAAATTGTGGAAGAAACTAACTACTAAAATATATGATTTTATATAGCGTATAGCCTTCCTCAAACACAAAAATTCCTGAGATTAGCGCGTTCAACCAAACAAACAAACTCTTCAGCTTTATAATATTAGTATAGATATACCAGACAGATATCAGATCGAAACCGAACTACGATCGCCAAAGATCTAAATCGTGCCATATTAATCAACTTTCACTCCAAACCCACAGGCGCTGCTAGCCGGCTCGGACCAGATCAAGTTCGGCTATGTGTCCCGAGCGCAGGTGCGTGACAACTCCCGTCACGTGATCCTCGGCACGCAGCAGTTCAAGCCGCACGAGTTCGCCGCGCAGATCAACCTGTCCATGGACAACGCGTGGGGTATCCTCCGGTGCATCATCGATATATGTATGAAGCAGAAGGATGGTGAGTCAATTTATTTATTTATTTTATTTTACTCGGAAGTGCTTAGCCAATTACACCAATGAATATTATTTTAAAAATTAAAATATTAAAGATATAAACAATGAAATGTAATTTTAAAAAACAAATATTGTTGTTTGAAAGTTAGGCAAGGGATAACAATGCCAAAGGCGAATAGGTTTGCTAATCTATTGTAGCCATTTTGAACATTAATCTGGGTTATAGAAGGAAAATTATGGGGATTTTTCCACAACTTTTTCTTCTTTATAACAAAATTACAAAAATAAGTTAGTGTAACCAATGTAGTGAAAATATTTGTGTGATGTGCACAAATAATATTAGGTATCACAAGCGCGTATTTATTTTGATTCTACCACCAATTCGGATTGTCATGGATGAGAAGACATGGAGAACAAATTTTAACACGAAACCGTTTTCCAGGCAAGTACCTGATAATGAAGGACCCCAACAAGCCGCTGATCCGTCTGTACGACATCCCGGACAACACGTTCGAGTCGGACGCGTCAGAGGAGAGCGGGGACGAGCCGGCTGACACGCCCTTCGCACCGCTCTACTCGTATGGGAACAACAAGCGAGTGTAGGCTGCAGACTGAAGGCTACGTGTTGTGAGGTCTCTGAGCTGGTGTCTTAGCAACGGCCGCACGGAAATAGGTCGTAGTACAGTCTTAGCAACGAACGCACGGAAATAGGTCGTAGTACAGTCTTAGCAACGACTGCACGGAAATACAGGTCGTAATACAGTCTTAGCAACGACCGCACGGAAATACAGGTCGTAATACAGTCTTAGCAACGACCGCACGGAAATACATGTTGTAATACAGTCTTAGCAACGACTGCACGGAAATACAGGTCGTAATACAGTCTTAGCAACGACCGCACGGAAATACATGTTGTAATACAGTCTTAGCAACGACTGCACGGAAATACATGTTGTAATACAGTCTTAGCAACGATCGCACGGAAATAGGTCGTAGTACAGTCAGCAAAAGAGTCAATGCAGGGCATGATGATTACCTTGTACAGGCGTTCTGTAATATTTACTTCTAGTTTACTTTTCATTTCAATGTCATAGCCAATTTGGTGCTAGCCATGTTTGTTTAATTAGTTGCCAGATTCTCTTGAAATGGATTTAAAGTTATAACAGATATCAGTTCCAAGTTATAAATTGTGTAATTTCCATGTTTTATTTTCGAAGGCGATTCCCATTGCTACTGCACAGTTTGTTCAGAGATGTCATGAAACATGGCAAGAATGTCGAATCCATAATCGTCTAGCACTTCATGTGTATGTATTACATATTTTTATTCAATAATATACAATATTTGGTCACATTGTTTTTTTTTATTTAACAATCACAAAGAAAACAAAATATATACTTTTTTATAAAACAACATCAAGTGTAAAATTATTTTGTACATAAAATATACTTAAATGCGTTATTAATATTCAACTCTTTAAATATTTTTTTATTATTATAACATCACAAAATTCCTTAATTCGAATACCTTGACACTGATTTAAAACATTTAAAAAACATATAAGTAGGCTTTATATTAAATAATTTGCTCGTCCTAGTCCCCACTTTAGGAAGCTCCTGTGAATAGATTCACCAACTGTAAATTCTTATCCACCCTTCGCTTATATGTCTATTCGATCATTGACAATTTACCAAACATCAATTCAAAACCCCGGAACTGATGGTATGATATAAAACACTGATCATAATGATTGATGAAGATGTATATTCATTGTACCATTTGGTATCAATCGAGCTGGTGTAAAAGCACCCTTTATCATCGGTCTAACTCTTCCATTTTTATATTAAGTTTCTCTGCTTCCACCTCTTGTAAGTCGTCTTGGATATCCTCAAGCGTCCTATCCTTCGTTTCGGGAACGAAAAAGCATATAAACAGCATACCGAAGTACGCGATACTTGCGAACGACCAGAATACAGTGTAGTGTCCGAACACATCTTTGATACCTTGGTAGGACTTTGTGACGGCGAAGTTCATAACACACGCCATCATTGTAGCAGCACTAGACGCAGTCGCTTTGACGTTGATAGGAAACAGTTCAGCTTGCAATATATACGGGATGTTTCCTATACCTATCGCGTATAGAATGTTAAAACTTAAAACGCCTATCAGCGGCATTGCAGAGATCGATGAGAGAGCGTTTGGAGTTATTTGAATAAAGTCTTGAAGAAAGAAAAATAAGCCTACTAAAGTCAAGGAAACTGCCACTCCGAAACATGATATAAACATCAGAATCCTCCTGCCAACGCAACCAGTTAGGAATGTTGCTCCGATACCTGCAACACCAAAAGTAGGTAAATATGTATAAAATTTATTAATGTTTATTTCTACATGCCGTTGTTACTAAATACGTACATACGTTGTTACGACAAACCTAATAAAAATAATATACAAAAAATATTCCCTGCGGCAAATCAGCCGGAAATCGAATCTTGGACCCAGCTTCCGGCCAGCAAGTGTCATTTGCTACTAATTGGAATACAGAAACATCTAAATGGTTTATTACCTATGGATATATACTATTTGTAATCCATCCTCGAATTCTATCACACACACCTCTTCGCATTCTTATTATTAGGCAAGTCCTGTTTTTGGGCCATTGAGTCACCGAGCTTAATCCCAACTATGAAAACTGGCATTATAATACCAACAGTATCAATATCAACACATTAATGAGGACTGCTCAACAGCAGTGTTATAAATTGTTATAAGATTATGAATATTTTGTTTGCGTGTAGTTAAAAATATAAAGGGCATTACCCGCTCCCAACTGCACGAACCCGTACACGATGCTTGCATACGGTCCGGAGATGGAACTCCCTTGCCGGAAGATGATCTCCAAGTAAGATTGAATGGCGAGGCTGCCCGTCATATACTGCAATACTTTCAGACCTGAAACCGTTGGAATTACTTGGTAAACTATTAAAACGTCGCTTATTTTCCTGAATTAAACATTGAGTTATTGATTATTATTATCTTATAGCTTCTACCCGCGACTGCGTCGACTTCAGATATTTATCCTTAGAGAAATGAAGAATGTGATTATTAAAAAATGCTATAGAAACTCTATGCTAGTAGTATATATAAGTACATACATAGGATGACCCGATAGCCTAGTTGGTAGCGATTCGATCCAGCCTGCGAAGCGAGGGTCCTAGGTGCAATTCGCGGCCGGGGCAGATATTTATGTGACAAATAAATATTTGTACTTAGGTCTATAATAATAATAACAACAAATATCTTTAAACACGGTTCCGTTACATTGCGGAGTTCCACTCTGTATCCCCAAATCTAATCATCAGCTCTCATCATAGAATCTGAGTAGGATCTACGTGACAAAATTCCTAACATTATAAAAAAAGAATCATCAAAGTTGCTTCACAAAGAACGAATATGTGAAAGAAAACTAAATTTTACCTCCTAACCATCGGGAACAGATCCATTTTCCGGAATAAAATATCCTATTCAGTATAAGTTAGGTCAAGAACTATCTGTGTGCCGTTTTTACAAGATGGAGTCACAAACATCCAAATTTTCACATTTATAATATTAGTAGGAAGTAGATAGTATAATCTAGGATCCCTGGTACATTTTTGCACTTTGATTACTATCAAGCATTTTGTAGGACAAATATTTTTTCGAATAATTTAGATAATTATCTTGAGATTAAACAAAAAAAATAATCTGTTAGTAATAAATATTTGAGAATCATCAAATCGACATATTGTATCCTCGCTACCTCTGTTAGCTACCACAATCGAGAGTTTCTTACAGGAAATTGTTGGGCGTCTCATCAAAATTAACCTACTCACAAAAAATTTGCTTGATAGTAATCAGAGTGTAAAAATGTACCAGGGATCCTGGACTAGTAGGACTACGACCGGCGAAAATTTAAATTTCAATGTCCCAGGATTTTGAGTTTTTGTCTTGCGACACAGATTTAGGTGATGTCAACAGCCATATAGGAATTATACGGATTATAGACATACCTTTGAACGATACCAAGATTATCGGGTCACCGAAAAGCAACGTATTAATTAATCTATGATAGTAATATAGTACTACAAACAAGTATTAGCACAGAAGACATAATAGTACCTACTGGTATTAGCTAATACTGATACTGTCTGATACCATTTATACTAGCTCCTTAGCTACCATGTTTCACCGAAGAAAATCTTCAAGACTAGGCTATCCTATTATAAATGTGAAAGTTGTGAAGATGTTTGGATGTTTGTTCCTCAATCACGCCACAACTACTTAATCGATTTGGCTGAAATTTGGAGTGGGGATAGCTTATACCTACCCTGGATTAACACAAAGGCTACTTTTTATCCCGGAAAAGTTAAGGTTCCCCGCGTGGTTTGTAAAAATCGATTTTTTCGCTAGTTAATACAGATAATATACGAGTAAAATATAATTGTGTCGTTGTTGCGAGGCAACGCGAAAACTTGCCGATGACGGTTATCAGTTGTAAAGATCGGCCGAACCAATTATTTTTTTTGTACTTAATGTTGTTTTCCGTAAACATTTGTATCGTTCAATGACCTTTCTTATTTCGTATTCCTTTACGTTCATCTATAATTCAGAAGTTTGACATCAACGTTACCTGCCACTATGTAGATCGCTTGCCTGTACCTCATATTTGTGCACAGTTCCTTTATAGTAGATTCATTCTCCATACTTTCCCTGACATGTGCGCGAATTACTGACAAATTTTCTTCTATCCACTGTGAAATAAAATTGAATCGACTTGTATTACAGAATCTTGTGGCCTTGCATAATATCATTGGGCCTTGCATGATGAAGGGGACATCGGTTCGATTTCCCGTGCGGGACTCTCGTTAATTTTCCAGGACTTTGCTATTCGGCAATATTAAATTATTATCTCGCAAATCCCAACGAATATACCTAGCTATAGATGATATCGTGATAATATTTAAGACTAATGTTCTTAACTATGGCAATATAAAACATCTGTTCTATCTTATCTTTCTTTATTTCCTCATATTACTCGTAATTTGTTCTTTGTGTTCTACGTAGGGCTGTCAATTTCACCTTATTTTTGTGAAAAGCCATCACCTTTATGCTAAAATTATGTACCTATGTGTTGCATAGCTATACATGGTTCATTCCCACTCTAGTTCTACTGGTTAGGTTCTATCGTAGAACTACTGGGATTTTTTTTTCTCACTAGTTCTACCGAGTGGGGGTAAATAGACGATAAAAAATCAATCGAACCATGCAATAGACACCAGCAACACCAATCATCACCAAAACATTGCCGGCAAAGAAAAAAAATGATACGTCACAAAAAAAAACTCCATTTAAGTATTTTAGTTAGGTATGTACCTAGGTACCTGAGCAAGCATCGTATATCTTTTCTTTATCAACTGTACGATCTTATCAAAAGCCTACAGACAGCATAATATGCCCTTGGTAACCATAATTACAATAGATATCTATTTTATTAATACTATTTGTTTTATCTACGCCTCAAACTTGAAGATATTTGGATGTTTGTACTTACTTATTAGATAATTACCATCACGCGCTAACCGTTTTACGGATTAAGATGGCAACTTGGCAAGCAGAACAGAACGTGTCCAGAAGGGGGAGTCCGAAACAACTTATGCTCTTATGTTCTTAATGAATGGCCCCTGAGCACTTACCATCAGATGGCTAGTCTGTCGGCTACTTACATAAAACAAAGTTGAATATAGTTTATGAAATATTTATACCAAACCTTTTCATCTTTGCAGCCTTTTAATATTTTAAACTCTTTTTTGGCTGCCACAAATCTTCCTTCCTTGAGGCAATAGTATGGAGACTCAGGGATCCATAAGCAAAGAAAGAAGGTGAGAACTGGAAGAGACAGCACGATCCAGTTCATAGTTGCATACGACACGAATGGTCCGATACTGTACATCGTAAGGCTCCCTAGGTTGTTCATAACTTGGACCAACATGCCTAAAGCTCCCCTTATCTCTTTGTCAGCTATCTCTGTCAAATATATCATGGTTACCTAGAACAACGTCAAAGCATAAAACAGACCGCTGAGTAAATAATGAAAGTAAGTATCAAAATAACTGTTCACACTTACCACGGCAGTTATTCCATTCGATATGCCTATGAGTATTCTTGCGAGGTACATAAGTTCAGGTAATTTTGCCGTCAAAATGATACTCTGCACGTGGACAAAAAGATAATTTATTGTGTTAGCTCGTTAGTTAGTTAACTCATTGCAAACATTTTTTATCATAACGCATTTTGCTTTTTGTGCTTCAGTATCAGCTGCAGGGAAAGTAAGCCAGGTTAGGATTCCCAAATCTGTGAACGCAACTTCTTATGACCCACGATCTAGAAGTTCTACCCACTTAATCATAATTATTTAGTTAGTAGCGGCGTTAGAGTAGGGCACGGTTGGGCGACTGCCCAGGGCGCCAGGTTTGAAGGGGCACTGCAGGTAGTCATTACAGGACCCTTATAGTTTCGTCATGTCCGTCCGTCCGTCCATCCGCAACATAGCGTCGAAACCCTTGGTGCTGGAAAGCTGTAACTTGGCATGGATTTACGAGTACATAATATTTATTATTTTTGTATGGGTTCCAATGGCAGATAGGGGCGCCGTAGAAATCTCACCCAGGGCGCTGGTAGTGCTAAAACCGGCACTGTATTTAGTAGTATGTACTAGCTGCAGTAGTATTGCATGCTTACAGATTGCTAATGGCTAGGAAATTAATGGCTTTTTAAGGAAATTAATTAATGGCTAGGAAAAAACTTCCACAAACGTACCGCACCTATGACAGCGGGTACCGTGGCGACGAACACGGTGCGACGGCGGCCAACGCGTTCGCTCAGCAACTTGCCCGCGTAGCACCCGGGCAAAGCACCCAGAGCCATCAGCGATACCACCCAGGAACTCTGAGCCTAGAAGACCAGTCTACTCTTCAATAGCTCAGAAATATCTACAATATAGAACTGGGTCCAAATATCGGCGTACAAAGTAGATACCTACTAATCGTGAGTACCTGTATTTTAGTAACTTGTTCCAATACTTACAATGCACGATGAGTTAAGTTTATGAATAGTTCAGAAGTTGTTATGAGTTTTATTCGCAATCTTGCAATACAAATAATTCTTTCTACAGGCTGAGTTTTCTTTATAGAAATAGCGGGCAAACGAGCTGACTATCGTACTAAGTGGATATCGTCGCCCATGGATATCAACAACACCAAAGGCGTCACTGATGCGTTGCCGGCCAAGAAAGAGAGAAGAAAAAGAAAGAAAGAACTGGCTCTCAAGCCCTGTCGGAACACGACGAGTCGTTTGGCGGTTGACTCATGCTCAAGGGTGGTAGCTCTCCAGGCGAACCCCATGGATAAATAATAATATTGGTATTAATTAACAATTATAAACCAATATTACCAATATAATCCCTCGAGGGGATTAGCCCTAGCACTAGCGGGCCGGATTTAGTCGCCTTTTACGACACCCATTCGGCGTGGGATTGGGGTTAGTATTCTAAACCGCCCCAATACGGCTGAGTGATCCCGTTTAGCTAGTTCGTTGCCCAATCTCCTCTATTAAATACAATGGAGGATAGATGTTATTTATACATACAATTATCATTGCTTATGCTAAACATTTCATACTCTGAAGACACAGATGAGTGTGACTTTTGTTAGCATGAAACACGTGTGTGACATCTAATGACTGCATGACCATTTTAACCTTTAACCTCTGCCCCGGCAAACCAAGATGTAAGACTACGTTAAATAGAACTACGTATGAAATTCATAAAATAAAATCAAAAGGAGTCAAAGTCAAAAGGAGTCAACGTGACGCGGACTGTTAACAGCGACGGCGGTATTTTAAATCTTCTGTGGTTACTTTCAATAATATTTAATTAAGAAAACTTAATTGTTAATAAATAATTAAATAACGACACATTTTTCAGGGACTGCTCGGATAAATAATCAGTAAAGTAAATATTTAATTAAACTACTCACATCTGTTATTTCAATGTTAGCTTCTCCATTCTTGAACTTTGGAATTGCCGGTGACGGCCATGATATTGTAGCCCCAGTAAAAGTAAATGCAAAAGACACTGTAAATTAAACATTTTTAGATCAAAAATACATTATTTTTTTGGTGAAGCGTAAACCACTTTGAAAATACCGCCAAAACAGACTTACTGCCGTCCTCAAGCTAAAAGGCGGCTAAATGACATCTGGCCAATTTTTACTTTTTAATGCCATTATATAATGTTTTGAAATCTCTATCGATCTGTCCAGGAACGGTTATTGTATCTTTCACCGTTTCGAAAATAAATTTATTAAAAAGGTGGTTATTTACAAAATAAAATATGTTAACAGAACTTAAAGGCGGTTAATTAACAATTCTAGACTAAAAGGTCACTAAAGTACTTTAACGTTTGGATTATTTCGGCATTTTCACGGTCAATGCCAAGCTTAAAAACGGTTATTATTTTGCACTACACTAAAAGGCGGTCAAAGTTTCTTATCCGCTATATAATTTAGGTTTTTAGAATTTAATGATTATCACATACTTAACTAAAAGGCGGTCATACGTCAATGCCTAGCTACAAGACAGTTAAAAACTTTTAACCGCTTTTAAGCATTGGATTGTTACTATGTTTCTAACATAGTTGCTTCTATAGAAAGCCATGTTTGTCCGCATGCATAGTAAAGAAGAATATTTTTTCTATGCTTTACACAACTAAAAAGCGGTTAAATCGCAACACTTCGCTATAAAGCGGCTATTTAGGCCCGCTCGCCTCACTTCAGCTGTTTTGACATTCAGGGTGTATAAGGCGAACTTTAATTTTGTAAGCTGGTGGTGCACCTAATTTATAAAAGGAATATAATTAAAGCATAATATAATGTAAAATAATAATGTTTGATCGGAACATTTACACATAACACCATCTAGTCCCAAACTAAGCTGAAGAGTTTGTTTGTTTGGTTGAACGCGCTAATCTCAGGCACTACTAGTCCGATTCGAAAAATTATTTTTGTATTGGATAGTTCATTTATCGAGGAAGGGCATAGGCTAAATAGCATGACGCTACGATCAAAAGGAGCGGAGCAGCAATTATATATTCCACGCGAAACGGAGTTGCCGGAACAGCTATTATTATACAGGGTATCCTGTAAGTAGTGCATCAACCGAAGATGGCAGATAGCTTGAGGGTTGATCTATCATAATGTCAAAAAATCACCCTAGTAAAAGTGTCATCGTTTTCGAAATATTGATAATTTTTTTAAATTTAGAAAATTCGGCTCTTTTACCATACTTTTTCCTGTTGTGTCCACAAATGAGCAGATATTTTGATAATTTTTTAGGAACTCTCAGAGAGTTATTGTGAGAGTGTGAGTTATTTTGAGTTTATTTTTGTTGTTGTTGTTGTTGTTTGTAGTTGCTTTACGTCAGTTTGCAATTTAGTTTAAATTATCAGGGAACACAGAGAAAATAGCGTCTACTTCGGATATTTTTGCTTTGTATTTTATTCTATACTAGGAAATCGCCCTCGCTTCGCTTCGGAAAAAACAGTAAAAAAAATATAATAGTGCCTATGTTACCCGGGAATAGTGTAGCTTCCCAACAGTGAAAGAATTTTTCAAATCGGTTCGGTAGTTTCGGAGCCTATTCAATGCAAACAAATAATCAAATCTTTCCTCTTTATAATATTAGTATAGACATCTGACGCGAGGTGGTTGAAAAACAAATGTATTGGACAAGTTGGCCCATAACTTTCAAACAATGCTGATTCTAGAAAGGTAAAATTGAGGCTACCTTAATACGGGATTTTTTAAAGTTATAGCCATTTTTATGTCAAAGGGGTGAATTTAAACCAAATTTTGATGAACGTATTTAGAAGGACGAATTCCTAGACGTATTAATTGTAGAGGTCGACCTCAAACAGTCAATGAAGATAAGGTTCTTGCCAGCGTTCAAGAAGATTCTTCTACAAGTGTACCTAGGCCTTTCTCTGAAAATGGGTGTCGCTAAAACTTCTGTACACAAAATTTTAAAATGAAATAGTTTGTACTCATACCACGGAATACAGAGACTATTCCGTAACTCATACTGATTACAAAAAGTACAATCGTTGTTGCCTGCTGATTACGAGTGCCGAGTTTTGCACGGAAATGTTGCGCAAATGACGAGATGATCCTGGATTTTTCAATTCACGATAATTAGTTAATCCACATAATTATGACAAGAGAGCATCGATTTCAACATAGATCAACATAGATTTAACATCGCAAAGAGATCGGTCCTTTTGAGCTACCGACACACAATAAATAAGTTACACTGAATAAATGAGTTTTTAGTAAAATTAACAATTTATCTTGTAATAAGCGAAAGCACTGATTTACTAAAACATTTAAAAAGATGAGCCCAACGCAGTAAACTATACAATAACTTTCGCTTCAAATTCACCCCTTTGACACTAAAATGGCTATAACTTTAAAAAAAATCTCATTAAGGTAGCCTCAATTTTTCCTTTTTAGAATCTACATATAACAGAAAAGTTTTTTAAGTTATGGACCATACTCGTCCAGTACATTTTTTTCAACCACCTCGCGTCAAAGTTGTGTAGAAGAAAATCCAAAACAAAAATATCCAAAGTAGACGCTATTTTCTCTGGATTCCCTGATAATTTCAACTAAATTGCAAACTGAATATTATAAAGAAACTCTCTGAGAGTTCCTAGAAAAAAAATATCAAAATATCTGCTCATTTGTTGTTAGCTGGTAGATTAAAAAAATGACGTGCATAAGTGTAACAGTGATCTGTGAGTGATACCTATATGAATAAATTCTTTTAAATTTTTAATTTCTTCATTTGATATGTCATTTTTGTTTATTCTTGTTTGGAATATTAATGTTTGGAGTTCAATATTATTTGTTGTTTTGTGTCTCGTAAGTGAAATGTGTGATGCTAAAACCTTACACATGACTGAGTTTCTGTTTGCGTGTTTTTACAAAGAGATTTTATTACAATACATGACTTTTTCTTATTTTAAACTTTGTTTGTATTTGTAGTTTTCGTCAATTTTGTAGGATTCACAAAAAATCAATGATGATCATACAAGACTAAAAAGCAGTAACAAAAAAATGTTAGTAATTTAACCGCTTTTAAGTGATGCAAATTTATATTAAGGAGTAGTCCCGATACAATGGGAGAAAAGTTAACCAACACTTACTTGTCTATAAGGCGGCAATATGCCTTTAGCTGTTTTATAGTTATGGAGAAGATCAATAAAAATCTTAATCTAAGAGTTGTTAAAAATTATAACTGCTTTATAGCTATGTAAAGTGAGGAATCCATACCTAAAAGGCAGTTAAGAACCTTTAACCGCCATTTAGTACTGTGCTGTTGAGAGAATTTTCCTAGATTTTCCTAGATTAGAAGGAAAATAAGAAGCTTAATTACCCTGATATTAATTATTTCACAAAAACAACTTTATTAATATTAAAGTACAAAAAAATATCTATCTTTTGACATATGACAACATTAAAAATTGTTTATAGAAAATCACCAGCATCGATTTCAAAATAATCCCGCGTTTATTAGCTCTAACTCAAAAACTGTTTTTGTCATTTAGCCGCCTTATAGTCTGAGGACGGCAGCTTACCACAAATTCCCGCCAAATATTGCACTTTCCTATTTGTTTTGACCATTTTAAAAAGTATTAAACTTTTTTTAAATTAATATTTAAATTAAAAATTATCACATTAATAATTGTATTTAACACAGGATAATATTCTTGGTACTCATTTCTATCATTTATAGGCGCAGTTTACACACAGAATGCCTTCAGAACGCAAACAGTATCAAACTAAAAATAGCTTCACAGACATTTCACAGATAAAGGTTTCGAGTAGGAGTGACTGTCGTACATAGATGACATTTGTTTTAAATTTTAAATGCATTGTAGTAATGACATTGAATAACCAGTTCAATTGCATTGCAACAATTATATTAATGAATTTCATATTTATTAAACTGGCTCATGTTTAAATAATGCATGATAAAGATGAGGCACATCAATGTTGCCATAATTTGAATAAAATACAGGAGAACCATAATAAAAAGACTTAAATCAGTATTAAAAATACAAATTTTTATTTGGTTAATTATCAGGTTCAAAATCATCCGGCATGTTTTCAATCATTTTTCTTATTTGGGTTGCCACAACAGGATTATCCGTACATATATTAGAGACTCCATATGGTGGTAGAATACTAACATTCCCAAATAATATCTTCTGATCTTGCTCAGTGATTGGCAGTAAATTTTTCTTAAACCACGAGATTAATTGTTGTTTTCTTTTTTCAACATCTACTGTTGTCTGTGTTGCCGCTTGATAATCTGGCAGTTTATTAGATTCTGAATGTGTTTCAACCACAGATAATATAGCATGCCCTGGTATAATATTGACTGAGTATGAGTCATCCTCCGGTACTAACAGAATGATGCTGTAACAATAAAATGCTCAATAACTACCTCATCAATAGAAGACCCGATTTATTAAATTAAAACAAATCTTTTTTGTTTATTCCAATCATTATTTCTTAATTGACAAAAAATGTTAACTCAATTAATATCACAAAAATAGCTAACAAACAAACAAGCCACCTGAGAGTAAATAATCATCACCATAAGGACATCAGTAAAACTCCGAGGGCATCACCAATGCATTATAGATCAGAAAGGAAGACTAACGTCCCAACTCAGTCACTAATGGTTACTTTAATTGCTTCTTACTTCTTAGTAAAGAATCGCTATACAAATTCTGTACTAAGGAGCGATTTAAGTAATCATTAGTGACTCTGAGTTGGGGCATAAGTACTCAGGTTGTTTTTAGTACACGATGCTTGATAACCACGCACGTAAAAATCCTAACACCATGCGACTGAACCATCAAGATTTATATGAGTGGTACAGTGGGGCCCAGCAACCTGGAGCAATATTTACTCATAGTCTTATATATTAGAGGAGAGGTTGGCTTGGATTCTATTGTAATAACTCATAATACCTGTAATAAACTGGATCTATTGAATGCACAAATCCAAGGAACTCTGTTTCTTTTATCAATCGTACTTTTACATATTTATTCACAAGTTGAAGAAGTGCCTTTGCATCTGTTTTTATTGTATTGTAGTTTTCATTCCTAGTGTCCAAATGACTGTCTTCTATACTCATTTTAAAATATTTATATTTTAATATGATAGACAATGATAATGCAAAATAACAGTTCAATTACAGGCTAATATAACTTGATAAGAACTAACGCATGCAACTAATGTAACTTGATAAATTAATAAACATTGATTAACTAGACTTATTAAGTTTACTTTCAGTATTACAAAAATTGTATGTTTGTTTGTTTTGAATTGAATTCTGTTATAATGTTTTATTCATAGGTTTTGAGTTATTCTATGCAAATTATGCAATTCTATTCTCTAAAACCGTAACTGTCAATTTCAGTTGACTTGTCACTTGTCAGGTCTGTCAGATGTAAAATCTATACAAAAAAACAATTTGTGTGTCAACTGTCAAGCCCATGGCAAATCTAACTGGATACATACATAACTTCGTAGAGGTACTTGAAGACGGATGACGTCACAACGGTATGACTATTCCACAAATCACAGACCGGATTGAGGTTGTCCTTCATAATTTTACTGTAGGGTGTCCACAATTACACAGAAAAATATTACCGAAAAAAATAATTGAGAATTGATTGGTTAATTTATTAATTAATTGTGCTGTGAGTGGATGTCAAAAAAGTAAAGTTGGCCAATCAAAAAAGTGATTTCATCCCACTTTTCTTTTTTGACATCTACTCACAGCACATCAGCAAAAGGAACCAATCAATTACTTATTTATTTCATTTAGAAAACTCCCCATTCGGAGTGGTAAAAATAAAAAGAAAAATAATATATTTCTTTGTGTTGTATTTATTCATTATGAAGTTATCTCTCCTTTCGAGGAGGCCTAGAGCATATTCCACCACGCTGATCCAAAGCGGATTGGTGGAGAGGTTAGTGGCCAACCCGAGTGTCGTAAGTTTTCAAACCGGCCAAGAGCCTCTGACATGGCTTAACGACTGTTATCTTATGATAACCGAGACCGCCAGCTTTACGTGCCCTCCAAAGCACGGAAACGATCAAGAATTTTTTGCTACTAGCGGTCACCCATCCAAGTACCGACCGCACCCGCTGTTGCTTATCTTTGTCGATCACTAGAGTTCAGAGAGAAAGGAACACACACTAAGTTTAGTTAAAAGTACATATGTTTAATACCATGACATTTATTTGTTACGCGGTATAAAGTTCACCAGGACAGCTAGTATATAAATTAAAAGTTCTAAAAACGCCATTATAATCCTACAGTACGTCGGGTCTGTTCAAAACACAGCTGTTCGTCTTGCTCGCAATCGACTAAATGAGTTTCAGTTAATTAATCGCAAATTAATGCGCATCATTTCACGCCGGCAAAGCCCGGTGCACACAACACATGCTCCACAGGTCTATAAAGTAAAATATTTTTTAAATATATGTTCTATATTTATGTACTATAATAGTACATATTCATATTGCTGGTAGGTATCTGCCGCCATACATATTTAAAACTTTTCCACAAACTTGGATAATAGGCAGTTAATCAAAACTTCAGAATGTAATTAATTTGTACCTACCTACTATTGTAACAAACAATTCAAACACAGAATTTAGATAATATAATAAAACACAATATATTATATTTACCTATATCTGATTTATTTTCATAAAGCTTAAAAATTAAAATTAACATTACGTGTGGAAATAACAACAGCAACATACGAGTAGATTCAACTCACGATTGTTCAACTAGAATCTTTATACTCTGAACGATGTGTATAACATACATTTCGTATTTATACATTAGCAAATGAGATAGTTACTATTGATTTGCGCCGATACTGTGCTGGTAGTCTGATATTCTTTTAAGTGGATATTGTTTGTCCTTATAAAAATTGTTTAAGCTAAATGGTACTCTTTGGTGTTGACTGTTGGTGGTAACATTATTGACCTTCAATGCAATTTGTATAACATGAGCTCACGTAGAGGAAGTATCAATGCAACAAAAATCATTCAACAAGAAGTAACCATAACTTATATTTAATCATCACAACAGGAAAACAGTGACAGCCACTTCATTATGGTTGCGATCTTAATTATTGTAATGTAAGTATAATCGTGTAATCTAAGTATCTAATACCCTATCCACAAACGTAATAAGTATGTAGACTTATAATAGGATTTTTAAACAATGCAGTTTTCCTTACAAAACCTAAAAAAATATGTTTGTCTCAGTCGTAAATTTAACTTTGGCTTAGTCCTGAAAATTGAATGGATGTATATTTAGACGTTGTCCATTCGGTCCACTAGACATGCTTCGATGGCCACCATGATTAAACCCTGGACTTTTCGGTCTAGGGCCTCGAGGTCCTGTACCTCGGTGTGACGGGCCATGGGGCCCTGAGCCACGGCGAGGCCCTGGTCCTCGTGGACCTGAGCCACTCGGGCCCAAACTGGGGCACCGATTTGCCTCAACTTTCTCAAATTTTTGGTTAGGATTCGCCGGGATTCTTTTAATTAAGAATCTAAATACTAGCTTTTTGTCCTTGACGAAATGGTTAAGCATACTCAGTGGCATAATACCACACTTTCCTTGGCGAAAAATTTCATCGGGCTTTATGGCATCGTTGAAGCAATATTCGAAGAACATGGCTTTACGCCTGCTATCCTGTTTACTGATGATGTGTATCTCGTAAACATGTTGTTGAGCAACGTTCTTACTGCCTATATGTTGCACAACCCAATAGGCCATTTTTTGGATGGTATCAATCTTCATTGTAAGAATAAAGAGCATTTTGCCGTGGGCCACCAAATAGACGTAGCGATCGTCGATAGTGATGGATACATTGTCGAGTTCTATGTCGGAGTCAGTGCTCACGTTACAATTCTCAGGATGGCGTTCTTTGAAGTGATTCAACATATTATTGATTGTGCCTAAAAACAAAACTGTATTAAGCGACTGTATCTGTAAATTTTTTGTTGCTTTCAATATTTGCGTTTCATGCTTACCATCCATATGGATTTATTTAGGCTGATAAATGAATAGTAAATTTTAGTAGGTTAATATATGTTATGATATATGTCTTACCATGCCATGAACATTTTCCAAAAACAGCCCCAAGAGGACATACCATGTCTCTAAAGATGCATTCATTCAAGTGATCATCAACTTCCTGCTTCATTAAGGTGTAGACACAACCATTTGCTTTGTTAGGACAACACACCTTTGCCTGAAAAAGATCAAAGTATTGAAAGTATTAATGCCTTTTCAACAGCAAAAAGTAGGGTAAAGGGGCCAATTTCCGAAATGAAACAGTGACACTTTTACTAAGGTCTTTTGTCCTCTGGTAGGTCAACCCCCAAACTATCTTCCTCCTTGTTCCACTACTTACGAGACCTGTAGCTCTAATAACAATAATCACACACAACGGAAAGTATTATACATAGGTACGTGAAGCTATTAATTTTAACCTTCGTGACTCTTAAAAGATGGCTTTAACCAGTAGGTACCTCTTCGACTGTACTTTTTAAGTGTAACTAATACCTTAGCAACATATTCTTCGAGTGTCCTGTTCCTCATCTGGGTCATAGGTAGACGACACATGGGGCATATCGCTGGACAGAGGTTTGCAGTGCAGTTACCACACAAGCTGTGCCCAGACGAACAGTTGTATATAGGCGCGGACATCACTTCGAAGCATACTGGACATTCTGGCATCTCTATCCCCACAGCACCCATCCTGGAAAATAATAATAATATTGCGGAATGTTTTACACGTTTCGGTTGTAATACACGAAAGCCTGTAGATAAACACGCATCTAGTTACTTATTTTATTTTACGAGTAACAGAGACCCATGTTTGTTAGTAAGACTTATAGTAGGTACTTATAGTACATATTTAACCTAAACAAAATAAATCTATCTATGCTTCCATGCTTTATCGGCTATTGATCTCAAATAGATCCTACAGTTAATAATACAGAAAGGGAAAAATTCATTATGTTTCATTTCATATATTCTTTGTATACCCTGAATAAACGGTAGGTAACGTTTTCGAGACATGCATGGTTAAAGTGACCACGTTTTTTCGTGACAAAGCGGGACGCCTACGGAATTTTGTATCCATTAATTACTAGTTGTTTGTATAAAATCGATTCAGAGCTCAGACTAAAAAATCGAGGAAACAATGTTACGACCAAGTTTAAATGAAGTTAGTACATATATAAACTTGGTATAAAGCGGGACTTTTTTATTCTCGCGGGGGACAGCGGGACAGACAACCTGAAAGCGGGACATATTATTATCTGTGATAGCGTGAACGAGTTTGAAGTTGAACTACACTTCTTGCAACAACAATCAACATTGTTATCTAAACATCCTTTCCTTTGCTGTACCTATTCGTTTTCCTGTTCTGTGACAAGGTTTTTTAATGCCCCTGCTTCATCTGGGTCGGCTGCGGCGGAAATCGAAATGTCCCTTTAGCGTTAGCCCGCAGATGTGGAACAACGACGCGTGAAGAAAGCAAAAAGGTACTAAGTATTGTATAGTATAAAATATTAAACAACTTACTTTTTATTTGCTCTTGCTTTAGCCATAGTAGACAAAAAGACCACTCAAAATTTATAGAGCTGAAAAAATAACAAAATTAATATTTATATACACAGCCGTACTAATACAACCTACAACAATATAACTATTCTGACTACTATACTACTACTACTACTACTACTGATTCTGACACTAGAGTTCTCACATTGCACTGTGCATACTGTGATAAGAATGATCGATCAATGAATCATTGTTATCATTGTGGATAATGTCCAACTCACGACTCCAGCGAGGCGAGACTAAGCGGTGTAGGTATGACCACGTACTACAGCATTTCAATTTTAATGTTTTTAGATAATTAGGTTCTACCTTTTTGTCAATATCTTCACTAATTAACTTATTACAATGACTGATAACAAGTGATTAAGACTAAAAATAACACGCTTCCAATATAAAAACAAGTATGTATATACATACATATAGGTCTATGCAAACAGGTAGGTACCTATTATGTACGTGTACCTCAGAATACAGAACAAAATGAGCCTAGATCCTAGGTAATCTGAGTAAATCCCAAAAAAAACAATTTCATTTCGAATATCAAAGATAAAAGAAAAATAAATCTTCGTCCTTCACTAGTAGGTAGATTACATCTGTCAGCGAAAATCACTAACAATTTTAAAGTAGGTAGGTTGTTTCCTTAAGTGCATTCCAATAACAAAGAACATCACACACACACTGTAAAGATAAAACTTTAGAGTGACACAATAGCCAACGACTCTCAACAACCACTCAAACAAAAAAATATGTACATAATTAGTTTATGTTAGGTGTATAACTCGCCTTTATATTTTCTATTTCTTATCAACTTTTTAAAAGGCGTTTCGATGTTTTTGACTTGACACTATCATATCATATAAAAAATTGTCACAAAAATATAATTAAATGTAGTGATAAAATAAAAACTCACAAATCTACAAACTGCTACACCACTGCTCTGCTATGAACTCCAATCCGAACTGCAGCGAATTTAATGAGTGAGTGAGTTTGAATTGAAAACTGTTCAGTGTTCATTCATGCCGCGTTTCCACGCTTGCCAAGGCTCGGCAAGCGTCCACAAGCCCCAAGCGTCCACAAATCTCGCTTGAAATTTGGAAGTCGTTTACACGCTTGTGAATGCGTCAGTGTGCTACGTACATCCAAGCATGGCGGACACCGAACTTGTATCGGCTATTAAGTTTGGTTTAATGAATGAATGAATGAATTTTATTTATTTGTAATAGTATAGGTACATTGTATAATAGGTCTTAGGTTAGATTGGTAAAACCACTATACTATGCCGTTATCACGGCGTACAAATATTTTTATATTTTTTATTATAAATATGTCATTATCTTACTTTAATAGAATTATTACATTTATAACTGTTATTGCACTTTGTACGATTTTTACATTTCATGTTCATCTATATATACATATAATCATAATATCATCTTATACAATGTCAAATATTTTGGATCAATTATTAAATTATCAAATTAAATATTAATGTCAACAATAATAAATCTAAATAATTAAATTACAATTTCAATAAAGGATAAAAATATTAGGTACATTTTCAAAACTAAAAAGTCTTATCATTTAAATATTCTTATTTTTATAATCATTTAGTTAAGATATTTTTCTGTGTTATGTGTGTTATGTAGTTAGAGGTAATACTGTTTATTGTGTAATAATTGTAATAGTTCCGATTTAAATTGTTTTAACCTCATCTTAGTATACTTGTCAGGCAAATTATTAAATACGAGTAACCGCCCTCGCTTTGCTTCGGTTTTCTTTATTTTTTACACCTTGGGTTACATTATTGGAGTTTTATTAAGGATCTCTAATTTTTTTGAAAATATAATATAGCCTATGTTACTCGGGGATAGTGTAGCTTTCCAACCGTGAAAGAATTTTTCAAATCGGTTCAGTAGTTTCGGAGCCTATTCAATGCAAACAATCAAATCTTTCCTCTTTATATATTAGTATAGATACATATTATTGCCTATATATACATATTAACTTACTTTTATTTCAAATACAAACAAAGTAAAACAAAAGCAAGCAAAGCCCGACGACCACAAAGATGGTGGATAATAAAGATTCATAAAAATATCTGGTAATATTCCAAAAACGATAAACTCTTCGTTAGACCAGCCACTCTTTTTTTTTGGAAATATACATGTGTTCGTCGCGAGATCACTGCGGCTACTAAGCGCGCGCCAACGTGAGAACGCGTCGCAAGCGCTTGCCGCAAGCGCCCTTTGATCTGTGTCCAAAAACCGACACTAGATCGGATCAGATACAAGCGTCCACAAGCTTACGCAAGCCAAGCCAAATGCCCTCTTTATACGCTTGTGCTTGTGGACGCTTGCCGAGCCTTGGCAAGCGTGGAAACGCGGCACTTCACACAGTGGCGGATTTATGTTTGATGTCGCCCTAGGCCCCATAAGATATGCCGCCCTTTTTGCTATGTGAGGAGGTGATTTTCGAAATTAAATATGCAATTTTTTTAAATTTAAATTATTATGTATCAAATTTTACTAAATTAAATACAACGTTTTATTAGTTTACATAATTATTTTTTATTAATTATTATTAATCGTTTATTAATTTGAATATACAGTAGATACGAGGTTTTGCGTGGGTCGCGAATTGAAGAATAAATATAAAAAAATATCATTGGTTTGTGAAAATTATTTTTCGATTCAGGGGTCTGTTTGCGACATATTCGGCTTCAAGGTACTACTTTTGGTTTGTTTATTTTTTTTGTAGGGCAATACTGAAACATTTTTCATTGATATAATATTAATATTGATATAATATAACGGTCATTAAAATAATAACCGTTAATACAAACGCCTCATACATTGCAATGACATTCAACGAGACCAGTCTGAAATATTCGACATAAAATACATATTTAAACTAAAGATATGAAGATAAAACCCAAAATATGAAAATTAATATTTTTATCGAGAAACAATGAAATATTTTTCCATTGTTACCAGTTGGTTTAGATGAAAATGTTCAAATTTCGTTACGAAAATCACAAAAAATTTTATCAAATTTTATCAAAAATAATTTTCCTTCTACTTTTTACATTTTTGAATAGATAGTCCAAAAAATTATATGAACAAAGAAAAAAACCAAACCTAGCAACACTGTAAGTGAAAATACACAATCGCTCGAAACAAAGCGACCCACTCAAATTTCGCCAACCAAAAGAAAAATTTACTCAAAAAGTGCCAATTTTCATACATTTTACAAAATGGCCACCACGGCGTCAGCCATCTTGTC
Source organism: Thymelicus lineola (assembly GCA_963932265.1). NCBI lineage: Eukaryota > Metazoa > Arthropoda > Insecta > Lepidoptera > Hesperiidae > Thymelicus > Thymelicus lineola. Next base: position 5,490,737 of record OZ010691.1, read on the forward strand.
GAAAAAAATATACCCCAAACGGCAAAATTGAGGATTAACCTAAGCCAATAAAGAAAAAATATCCCAAAAACTTAAAAAAATCACCTCAGTCACCTCGAAAATTTAAAAACTTCATACTCAAATATCTCGGCCATCTTGTTTTTCCAATTTCTTTCTATTTTATCGTAACAGTCAACCCAAGATTTCCCGAAAATGACACCAATGTTAGGTACGTGGAAAGAATAAAAAAATTGACAATCGTTGAGCGGCCGCCATCTTGAATTTTTGGAAGTTCATATTTTTCGCATAACCACCATGTAAAGTGAAACAACTTTCTTGTGCATACCAATACTTTTGGCTGGGCTGTTTGAAATAAAATTTTGAAAAAACCGAAAAAAAATATCCAACAGCCAGTTAAATTTGATGAAAATGATCAAATGTCATTACGACGACCACGAAAAAATTTTTAGTGCATTTTTTATCAAAAATGTTTCTCCTTTTTTATATTTTTTTATAGAAAGTTCAAAAAATTTATGAATGAAAAAAAAATCAACGTAACTTGGCAACACTTCAGACCAAGCTCAACAACCGCCCCATACAAAGTAACGCCCTCTAATGTTGCCTACCTAAAAAAGTTTTTCCTTCAAAAATGCAATTTTTCGTACATTTTATAAAATGGCCTCCACGGGGTCCACCATCTTATAGAAAAAAAATTTTTGACGTAAACGTCAAAATTGGGGATTAACCCGAGGCAATAAATAAAACCCCAACGAAATCCGACCCCGCAAAGTCACCTCTCAAATTGATAACATTTAAATTAAAATATCTCAGCGGCTATCTTGTTTTTCTAAGTTTTTCCAATTGCATCGTAACACTTGTCCCAATATTAGCTGAAAACGAGACCAATCTCGGGTAGGTGGATAATAAAAAAAACAGATAGTTAGACTTTTGAAATGAAAGTCTAATTATTAGCTTGGAATTAGCCGCACTGGAGCAGCGTGGTGGAGCGGGGTAAGCTCTAAGCCTCCTCATGGGAGAGAGTCGTGCCCAGTAGGGGGTCATTAATCTGTTGAAGCCAATCATCCGCTATAAAAATTAAGAATTTGCGAAAAATCAGAAAATTATTGTTTTCAAAGTAATATACAATAAAAATAAATTATATTGCACCGACAAATTAAAAGGTAAACTCAATATTTAAAATTATTTATAATTTTTTATTAATTTGAAGTGAAAATAATGCATTAAAATTTTTTAGATACAAATAATTCTGATATTTTACCGCTCGTAAGTTTTTGGGGTTCTGAAAATTTTGCCGCCCCCAAAATCATGGCGCCCCTAGGCCCGGGCCTCACGGGCCTAGGCCTAAATCCAGCACTGACTTCACACCCGACCCGAAAGTCGAAACCCAATGCACACGCACACATATAAACTATTAACTACGTCCACGGTCCTATGAAAGTCGAAGTACGAACGAACTTCACAATAAAGCAGATAGCAGGGAAATAAATAAATATGTACTTTATGATATTTATATAAAGTTTATAATAGAATATTTATCAAAACGAACACAGTGCGAAAAAGGATATTTGCCTTTATGATCAGGGTAATCCCCGCGTCCGAGCATTGTTACCATCAGTGTTGTCATACAATACAGATTTCAGACCACGAATGATAAAAGATTTGACTTAACTTTTATACAGATTTTAGGAAGGACATTTCTTTTCTATTGATCTTTTTTTTTTGTTGATAGGGGGTAAGCCATTGTCGATTTCTTGGCAACATTAATAGATTAAAGAGAGAGAAACTCTCGAAACATGTAATTTGTCAATGAATGAATGAATCAATCAAATGAAATAAATATCATTGTGTAACGACACATCGACTACTACGTTCTGTGCATAGAATATGTGTACTTGTAGTGTAGCGACTGCGTTACAGCGTGACGTCACAGGGAAATCAGGTGCGTCGTGCGTCTGCAATAAACTTGATTAAAACTAAAGCAAGAAACCATTTAGGTACTGAAACGATGGAGGGACTCATTTTAACCAAGCAATTACTCAATAATGAGCCATGTTATAATATATGTTGAATGTCTATTACAAAGATTTACAACATAAATAAAAATATCTATAATAAATAAATGTAATAAATACAAATATAATAATAAATAAAAACTAATGTTTTCTTTACTTTGGTTCTTTTGTCAGCTTATCTAGTTATCTTTAGATAGATAACTCGGTATTGTTTGCAAACCACAGAATAAACATTCATACAAGGAGATACCTAGAACCAATAAGTACTATTATTTCTCCTGTGCTCTTTATTCAGATTATAGCTTATTGTTCTCATACAGATTTTTTGACTTTTCGATTCAGATTTACCGAATTGAAATGTGGCAACACTGTAACCAACTCACTCTTCATCTTTTGTCACAACTGACCATTAAAAAAATATATTTTTATGTCTGTCATTCATGTAGATTTTGTATTTTTTTTTTTATAATTTTTTTATAATTGGCTTGGCTTGGCTGGCGATCAGCTCAAATAATTTTTTAGCACCTAGCCCAATTTCTAGCCCCAAACTCATTTTCCGCTATAAAAAAGGGATAAATTCAGGTTTTCCACGAAGTTTTTGATGCAATCGACCGAAAAAACGATAAAATGTAGTGAAAGATGTCGAAAAAAATTACCACTATCATACTTGTAGAGCGTCTCGCGACCTTTTTTTTTTTTTTTCGCCGTCACCTCTGATAATTAAGCAATAGCCCCTATTTTCAATGGATTGGACAAATCTAGCCCTTTTTTTAACTGTGTTTAGCCCCTAAACACAATACCGAGTTGGCAACACTGCTGGCGATCTCGCTCGCTCAGTCAAACTGTCAAATCTATGGGAGAATGTACTGACCGATTCATATAGTAGGAACTAAGCCAAAATTATGGCTATTATTTTCTCTACATAACTGAGCTCGACGTTTCAAAAATTGTAATTTGTAATACATTACCAGACGTATCTAGCAATACAATATTGATTCCATTCTTAATATTTTCCAAACATTGTTTCAAATAGGTAAATGTCTTTGTAGATTTAAAACTGGTTCAAGTATATTGGTGTAATGCGAAAATTATAATTGAGGTCTATCAAGGTCAAATAGGTATATGATAAATCGTTAAATATAAGTGGTGAATGAAAGACGCAAATAATTTTTAGTGTTTATTGTCTTACAAGCTAAATGTTCATTTCTTGGTTTTGGCTTCCCGCACAGCTTTCCTCTCGGCCGCTCGCGCTACTTGCTTTGCTGGCTTCAGGTTGCCTTTCTTGCAGAACCTTTGATTCCTCAAGAACTTAGGGTCCATCTGAAAACAATGTGACAATTTAATTTATAAGCTCTACCTGTACCCGTGACTTCCTTCATGTCGGAGATTTTCCTGTGTAAATCCTGATCCCTGGAAATTCCAAAGTAAAAAATAGGCTATGTATTCGAAAAATTCAAAATTCTTCATTTGTGTAGGTATCACAGATGCACTTATGCACATAATTTTTTTAATCTACCTTTTCAGAAAGGTGCTTTGTCATTGAGAAGTAAAGCCATAAAGAAACTTCTCAGCACATACTTTTAAGATTATTGCTTTATAACCTCTTCTACCTTCCAGTGAATGTTCCATTAAAATTGGTTCAGTGATTTCAGATTAGCACGGACAAGACCTAGAGATTTAATTCATTAATTGATTGAAATTAATTGACATCTTTTCTATAAGTTGGATAACCAATAAAGCAAGTTGCTTAAAACTCTTGTATTTTGTACATATTGAAACAGAATATTAATAACATTGTTTAAGAGATGCTTCTCTTGCTCTTAAGCTGGCCATATGTGATCAAGTAAACTTGATGGTGTATGGCTATCTATGTTTGGAAGATCACTCATGCAAACTGGATTCTGCATCAAGTCCGCTGCAAACTTGACAAGTATACTTGTTTGTGTATGGCCAGCTTTAAACAATCATATATTGGCGTAATAAGCAAAAACATCCAAGATTTTTAAATTGATTAAGTATATCAATAAAATGGACAAAAATAAGGATATTCCCCTTCAAAAGGCTTACAAGGAGTTGTCTTGATGTTAAATTATATGGATAGACCTGTTCAGTGGAGATATCTCATTTCAATAGATTCACATGGAGCATAGTTTGTATATTAATGGCAAATATCGTTTTGTACGAGTTATAAAGATTCATCAGATGTTAGAACTCAATTCTAAGACTCAAACCATAAATTATTGTAATTAAAGAGAAACGTACCCCAAGGGTAGATTCGTGCCTGAACTTCTTGGGCTTTTTAATTCCATTCCTATGGGCTTTGCGATCTGGAAAAGTAAACACAACAAAAACATTTAAAAAATGCAAGTTTTGCGGATAGTTAAAGAAGAATATGGAGAAAGAAAAATATATCTCTAAAATGATTTGTTTTACTTTTTATAATATTAAAAACACGATAAGATAGTACTTACTCTGGTTGTGATTAGTATGATTTTTTGACTTCGCCATTACGCTGAATAAGTATTCTGAAAGGCAAAATATATTTGTTTAATGAATCTATTCATCACACTCTCATATCTGCAATATTAAGAGTTAAAAAATAAAGTTGGATTTAGCAGATATTTTTAAATTAAGACAGCACTTCACCGAAACTAACCTCACTTCAGACACAAAAATACAAAGAGAGAAATAAAATAAATCAAATAAACGTCATACGGCTATCAGTTTAGTGTCACTGTCAGAAACGTCAGTCAACTTCAGACAAGACAAGGAAAGAAGCAAGAACTTTATAGAACAACTGGACTCCAAGCTTCGAAGAGGTGGTTCTGAAAAAAATTGAAGACACTGAAGACCATAGATGAAGATTTTTAAGCAATCCCACTTCACAGGCTTACATATGTAAGAAGAAGTACGTGTACCTACCCAACTACCTAGACCAATTAATTACAGTCCTATTCGTAACCTAATCTAATTTGATAAGTTATATAAAAACGACGTGCGGTTAAAAAAATTAATCATAATTATATTTAAAAATACATTTTGGCTGAGCATACTCGCGGCTTTAATGTTTAATTGAAGGATAAAAAATGCGAGCAATGTCAGCTGTTCTAGCTAAAAGATAGCTGTCACTTGTCAGTGTCAGTCAGGTCAAGTCAAAAAATTAAAAATTGTGACGTGTTACCTGCAAAGGATAGCATGTCGATTTATTATCATTTATCAGGCATTTAGTTAGTTTTCAGTAGCATTTGTAAAACAAACTCAACATAATTCCCAAAAATGGTGATTCTAGAAAGTGAAAGTGCTGAGTGCAAACCACTACCTTCAGAGGACTCAGCTAAAGAAGACAAACAACTGTTATCTTTAGAAAGTATCCTTTTCATACAAAACATTATTTAAAAATACTATTTTAAGTCTTTAATGTCTAGTATAAGAAAACGTTTACTGACGCATAAATATTTTTTAATTCTATACCTATAATTATTTCTATTTCTGACAGATTTCAAACCCAAAAAAAACTAATGCACTCCTGTACCAATACCATGCAATCCAACTCTAGGAAAGCATAACAAAATAATAACCTTATAACAATAACAGTCTTTCGCATCACTAAGGATGCCCAACAGCAGCACGGTCTCCGCCACGGAGACTACCAGCGCTACCGCGGCTATTGCTCGCGTCGCATACGGCGCCTCCGGAAAGTGCTCAAAATCCCCCAGGTTTGTCTGAGAACAAGTTACTATTAAAACAATTGCACAAAAAAGGTCTTCCCTAGGTCTGATCTACACTGAATTAAATACTTATCTGTCTTCTGAAACAGACTGAACTATATGTAAACTATATGTATTACCTTATGTGAATAATACAGACAACACTAATCTAACTATATTATACCATGAATAATGAACCAACCATGTCCTTAAGAGCTTTGCGGTAATAATAAATAATGCTTCACTCTCATAGCCGCACACTAGGATTCCCTGTGTTGTGGGTGCCATGGACAACACACAGAGACAAGAACACTCACACTGACAACAGACATTCTAACTCAATCAAATTTCTGTCTGTCTGGAAATCAAACCCAGCGTGGCGACCCGGAATGGTAACCATCACGCCACACAGATCATCAAACTGTCAATTAAATGATTTTTTGTAAACCACTTTTTGCCGACAGTAGTGGTTTAATAAAACTAAATCACAAACATAAAGGTTCAAATGTTGCCAGAGGAATATACATCTGGAATAAAATCTATTTTATGTCCTAATGGTGGACATGGTTTGTCCGAGTGCCAAGTTTCACCTTAATCCATATGAAGGCACATGTAATGGAGACACAAATACACTAGATACTCAATTAACTAGACTAATTAGTTGTCATTAGGCATTCAGATAATCGAAAATAATAAAATGTATGAAGAAAACAGAAGAAAAGCAGTTTTTGTACATGACAGATTATTGCATAATTCATAATGTTAGGTATTTATTGAAAATAATAAATAATATTGATTTTTAAATAATTATTAAAAATCAATATTTATTAAAAAATAGGACTACTAATACTACAACCTTAAAGGGTTAAAGTTGTCATACATGACTTTTTGATTGAGGTTTATTGACCAGGTAATCACGAATCCATAAACTGAGAACCAGTTAATTGAGTTTCCACTATATCATAGCAGACTGTCACTTTATAATGCTAAGTCGTAATCAACAGCAAATGAACAATAACATACTTATTTTTCAGGGTGACAGACGTCACTACCGACGCAAGGATGTGACTACAGTACACTTGACTGCCAGCACAGCCGAGAGCCGGTTGCTATGTGTCCCCTTACTGCAGGCCGAAAGGGCCTGGGCGCATGCCATGCAACTCCGCCAGGAAGCGAACACGGAGCCGCGCAAGCGTTTCCATCTTGTTTCGCGCCTTAAGAAGGCGTGCGTTCATGCTCAAACACTCTTGCAATTATGTGAGGTGAGGGCACTCCTTTTTGATTTTTAATTTTAAGGTTCAGTGGTGCAAGAACCTCTTGATCGCCCCCTTTCGCTCATGACGGCATCATCAGAAAAATATGGAACTAATCTGAAATACCCTTTTGAATAAAAAAAGAATCTGTTGATAAATGAGGAGTTATGAGGTTACAAACATTACAAAAAAAAACAATTGAATTCAGAACCTTCTTTTTTGAAGTTGATTAAAAAAGTTTATGTATTATTTTTCTTTTTCTTCCCTCTTTCTTGGCCGGCAACACATTACTGATACATTTGCTGATGTCCATGGGCGACGATTGCCATTCAATTGAATCAACAGCATGTTTATCTCTCTACAGCAAAGCGGCGTGTGCGACGCGCGCACGCAGTTGGAAGCGGGCGCGTACGCGGCGTGGCTGGGCGGCGCGCTGCTGCTCGAGCTGCAGCAGTGGCGCGCGGCGGCCGAGAGCTTGCAGCGCGCGCAGCTCGTGCTCGAGAAACTGTGTGCTGCGCTGCCTGACGACGAACGAATCGTCTACAACCAGAAGGCAAGGACCTTATGTCCCGTTTACATGTATTAAGTAGTTAACTAAAATTTAACTAAATTTTAAGTAAATTAATATTTAATAATTAAGGACATTTTGGTAGTTAAGTTGTTAAGTAATTTAGTACACAAGTAAATAAGTAATTGAGAAATTTTTCTTTTTTCCTGTTAAGTAGGTGGGCGGGGCTTATCACTTAACACATTTGGACAGGCACTTTAGTCCGATTTACACGTATTAAGTAGTTAAGTAAATTTTAACTAAAAAGTTACTAAAATGTCACACATATTAATTTAGATTAACCACGTAGCAAGAGTAGCAATTGCTACGGGCCCCGCATATCTAAAGAACCACTTTGTATAGTTATACTTAAGAACCTATAGATCAAGGGCTCTTTGAAAGAATTTGCTACGGACCCCACGCTTGCTTAATCCGGCACTGAATAGTTTTTCATTGCACATATTCTGAACAAAATCTGAAGATTGCCTGAAATTTTCGTCAAAATCGGTCCAGCCGTTTTTGTATCCGTAGGGAACATGTTTATTTAATTTAATTATTGCACATGAAAATTTAAGCGATCTGTTGTCCTAATAGGAAATTGCTTTCATTGCCTGATTTGTCACCTATTTACATAAAAATAAACAAAGTGTAAATTTTAATTATAATAATTGACGATTCTTATTAAAGATGGTAATAGTAATTACGGCAGTAGTTCACGGGCAAACTAACCTTCTAGTTTGCCAATAGCCACGACCCATGAATAATACAGGAAAGTAATTGATAACATACGCTCAATCTACGCTGACAGGTGGAGGAGCTAAAGCCTAGTCTCCGCTACTGCGCCTACAACATCGGTGACGAGTCAGCCGCTGGCGACCTCTTGGCTATGCGCGGTCAGGGGCTCATTGAAAATCTGGATACGCTTATGGCACAGGCTAAGTAAGTTTTTATTTATACATGTCTATTTAGGTAAAATATTCATCAATAGGGATGTTGACTAATTTTAGGATTCAATTTTATTTTATAGATAGTGCCACAATATTCACGAAAAAAATATTATAAAAATAATAATCTTCAATTTAAAAACAAAAATTTATAAATAAGAATCATTATCAAATTTCCCACCAAAAACGTCCCGTGACGTCACTAAACGATATTCAATACTATCTGTCTGCTAAGTTTGTTGAATTTCTATATAAAATTGTTCCAATGACGTCATATTCGCAAAATGGCGTTTGTGGTCACGTTACAGTGAGCAGTGGCGGCTGGTGGATCCTAGAAGTGGTGGTGCACTGTATAAGCGTATTTTTAACGACTGCCAAGAAAGAAAAAAATATTTTTAGATTTACACTCTTGTTTCAAATTAAGAAATGGTTTGGGCGGTCCTGCGCCTGCCGATTTTGTTTCTAATTTTTGTTCAAATGTTTTTTTGTTACTCTTAATAAAGTCAATGTTAAAGTTAGTACTCATTTTTACATCTATTTACTCACGCACAATGTCCCACAACTCAGTAACTATATAATATAATATTGAAAATCCTTGCAGAATGTAAACAATTAACAAAACAAACACAAAAACTCCTTCGAGCTAGCCCGGCCACGGCGCCGGCGCCGCGGCGTGGCGCGCGCGAATTTCGTCAAAACTTCGTCCCGCTCTCGGTAATCTTCGGTGCGCTCGTGCGGCGCTCGAAAGCGGTCATATTTCGCCGAACATTTACTATTGAACTAGCTCTGTCTCACGCGCCAGGCGTTTTCGGTTGCATTTCATAGAAGTTGTATGAACACTCGCCGTGCGCTTGGAGCTAGCGCACCGGGAATATTGTGTCCCGCGAAATTGAGTCTAAATGCTTTAGCAAAGAGCTCAAATTGTTTTATCATAATTTCGTTAATATTGGATAGATCGTTATTCAAATAATTTACTAAACATTTTGTGTTTTATTTTTCTAAACGTTCATAAACGTTTGTATGTATTAAAATCTGGCAGTTCGGCGCACGAGTGCACTTAAAGTACAGCCGCCCCTGACAGTGAGTACAATTTTTAACATTTTGAATGAATGATATTTAATTTATTGTGATTGATTTCAATAAAAGAATCATATTTTAGGCCTTTAAATGTTACCACTAATACTTTAGACATAAATTTATATTAATTTATAATTAGTGTCAACATCCCTATTGCATTTGTTCTTAAGTATATTCCTGTTTTTGTTGTAATAAATAGACCCACTGCATAGTATGTATGCAATTATTACTTATATACTTATTTGCCCAGAGCCTGACAAAAAGCCATTGTGATAATGATAAAATAAAATACATGTGATAATAATTTATCAGGGAATCACGTTCGGGCGTGATGCACGAGGTGGAGTGGCGCGGTCGCCGCGTCACCGTCCGCCCCGAGAAGGTGAGGCTGTTTCTCATCGCGCTGCAGGACCTTGACAAGTCCGCCGCCGCCGCGCAGACCGTCGAGGCCAAGATAGAGATCCTGGAGAACATCCTCATGGACTGCAAGGACGCCATATCGGCTCTCAAGGACGAGATCAAGAGCGACTCCAAGGTGAAGTCGCCGACCGAGACGCAGATGTCGGGCATCCACTATCTGCTGTCGTATCTCATGTACCTGCGTCTGATGCGGACCATCCAGCGGAACAATTTGCTGGTGCAGCAGGCTGAGGAGGCTAGGAGAAGTAACGCCCAGATCGACGGTAGGAAGGTCCGGCCGCAGGACCTGACGCGGCTGTACGAGATCATCCTGCAGAACTACACGGAGCTCCAGCAGCTGCCGGGCTTCGACGCCGATCGCGAGTTCCAGCGCGAGGTGGAGACCGAGATGAAGGCGTACAAGGCGTTCCGGTGCTTCTACATCGCGCAGGTGCTCACCGGCCTGCGACGGTTCCGGGAGGCGCTCGCCATCTTAGAACGCTGCAGCACCTACACCGACGAGTCTATTAAGGACGAACTGCAGAACGAGGAGTTAAAGGCCAAGTTGAAGATGTTGCAGAAGGACATCGAGAGCTGCAAGTTCCAGGTCCACGCCGATTCGGTTCTCGAAGAAGACGACGACGACGAGGAGTCCAAGTACTCGAACAAACCTTACAAGGACAAGAAGCCGCTGGCCGACCGGCTCGACGAGTACCGCGAGGACACGCAGGTGCTCACCAAGAACCCGAACATCTTCAAGATGCCCCCGGCCATGGAGGCCATTCCCTGCAAGCCCCTGTTCTTCGACCTGGCCTGCAACTTCATCGAGTTCCCCAACCTGGACGACAAGACGGGCGCCGCCGGCAACAAGAAGCAGGCCGCCGGCATCACTGGCCTCGTCAAGGGATTCTTGGGTTGGGGTAAGAGCGACAAATGAGTGGGTTGCATATATTATGTCAGTGTGTTTGGACACAAATTTCACTTGTTGATTAAAATTTAAAATGTATTCCATTCAGTTTGTTTTAATTGATCTTCTTTTTTACCCAACTGCGCCAGAAGGAGGGTTGTTTTTCGAGTGTATGTATGTATATATATTTCTTTGGCACGCTCTGAAGCCTAAACGGCTTGATCGATTTCAGCTTGGGAGTTGCCATTAGATTCGTCTTAATTTTGAGTGACACTGGGTATGTCAAAATTGAAAAAAAAAAATTAAATGGGCGATTTTCGGCGCAATGCAATATTGTTTTCAATTTTTTTTCTCAAAACTTATCGAGTGGGGTATCGTTAAATTTCATCATTTTTCATTTTAAGTAACAGTCTTGGATATATTATAACGATTTAAATTGTTTAAACAAACATTCTCGCTAATTTATTAACTCCTTTAATAAAATGATAACATTGCGAATTTTTTCGTCTAAACAAGAAGACAATGAATCATAACTAAAAGGTGTAAAATAATAATAATAAAACCCGACTGCGTATAAAAACTAAAACGAAAAAATAAGCCCAATAGTTAAGAATGTTGTCAAAAGTAATACTGAACAACTAAACCATAGAAGGAAGTCGGGACCCATTTAGATTTTACAGGACAGCTTAGGAAAAAAACAACTGTTAATCCTTCTATGGTTTAGTTGTTCAGTTGTTCAGTATTACTTTTAACAACATTCTTAACTATTGGGCTTATTTTTTTCTTTTTAGTTTTTTACGCAGTCGGGGTTTTTTTTAATTAAGTGTTTTGAGCAATTCTTTTTAAATACCCCTTTTAATAAAAAGTATTTATTGAGAATGTAAAGCATACCTTCATATGTTAGTAGTCCAACGCAATAATCGAGCTTTTAGTATTTTTGTTAAGTAAAATGTAGTCATGTCAAAGAAATAAAATCAAATATTTTGTATTTAACAAAAAAATATAACAAAAATTTTGTTGCTCCATTCGAAAAGTACAAAAATATAATATTCAACTTTGAAACAGTATATTTTACATTGTGTAACATTTTCACATGTTTAATCACATTCATTTACTGAAATTATAATAATTACAAATCTACATGCTGCATAGTTACATAGAATAATTTCACAATGTCAATGTCTATCACTCGCTCAGCTGTATACATAATTATACCAAAGCGCATTTTATAGACATTCTCTGTAAAACTAAGTAACCTATGCTTTTTATTTTTATAAAAACAATAATTTGTATATTATATACTTTCAACTTGTGGCACCATTATGTTATAGTTTATCTAAAGTTTTAAGTGAAAGAATATTGTCTATTTAGAGATACTTGTTAGAGGCATACATGGCATATACTTTCTAATAATTACAAAATGTTCTACCGATCATAATAATAAAACCAGACATGTGAATCTCGTTGTTGATAACTTATGTATTTACATACCTTTAAACTATATTTATTCATATGTAAAAGTGATCAGCTTGGAGTTTAAAATACATCTACTTAAAGCGATTATTTATACACTTGAGGTTCATATTTTATGACTGGCAGCTTCAGTTACACTATACAAAATAGAAATAAGTTAACGTCCCTGTTATACGTATACATTGAAATGTACAGAAATGTTGCTTCAACATGAGCATTTCAGACTTGAAATTATTACTAATAATAATCCCATAGTTTAAGTATAATTTGCATAATTACCGGTTAAGCATATATCGCAGACTTCACAGAAAATTAAAAAGGAACTTGTAACTTTAACATAAACACAGCAAAATTATATGTAAACTTTTTAAAGAGATCGTTTCACACAATAAATTATTTATTCCACTGTTATTGCTGTGATATATTTCAAGTTGTAAGCTTCATATTTACTATTTTGGTTTCAAGAAAAGCGGAAGTGAACACATTAGTTATCAAAGATAAATTTGGCGCCATGGACATCGACATATCCGTAGTCTGTGCATGCTCTACGACTATCGCTCAAAGTAACCTTTATACAAAAACAAAATTTTCATTACAAAATAGGGATGTTGACTAATTTTAGGACTTAATTTTATTGCATAAAAAGAACCTTAATATTCACGAAAAAAATATTATAAAAATAATAATCTTCAATTTAAAAACAAAAATTCCCACCAAAAACGTCACGTGACGTCACTAACCGATATTCAATACTATCGGTCTACTGAAGTTTGTTGTACTTGCATATAAAATACGAGCAATGACGTCATGAGCTTAAAATGGCGTTTGAGGTCACGTGACAGTGAGTAATATTTTTAACATTTAAAATAATTATACTTAATTTATTATGATTTATTTCGACAAAAGAATAATGCTTTAGGTGTTTAAATGTTTCCTTTAATACTTTAAGCATTTTATATTTATTTACAGTTAGTGTCAACATCCCTATTACGCTCTTCCTAGGTGCAAATGTGATTTTTGAGGTACAGGGGCATGTTCTTTACATTGTTCTCTATAATATAAATTACACTGGACGAAATAGGCTGAACTTTGCATGTTAAGGCTGAACGCAGATTTCAGTCACGATAGTTTTAAGACAGACTATAGCTTTACAAAAAATATGCACAAACTTCAAACCAAACATCTCCTAGACAGAATTGTGTAATGCGTACAAAAACTGCACAGCGACCTTTTGTATGTTTGCGGACGCGCACATCAACGACAAAACATACCCCCCCCCCCGCTCTCTTCTAGTCTCGTTCAGAGATTACTCTCTAGAGAGTGCGTGTTTACACACGTCGCATCATGATTACAATACGAAGAATTCGTTGACGATTCTTTGAAAAATTAATTGACGAGTTTGAAAAGCGACTACTTTTTTATAACATGCGTAAGGAATAATCTAATGTCAATTAAAAAAAATTCGGCCAAGTGCGTATCAGGCCACGCGCAATGTAGGGTTCCGAAGTCAATTTTGATAAAATGGAAAAGAAAGAATGATATAATGATACAGAGACGGTATGGGCCGCGTCGTTGTAAATTGTAACATAAAAAACAGTTTCGTTTTAGGTGTTCGACGTGTCGTAGGCAAAGCAGTTTCGTTTTAGTTTTGAGGCAGACTTGTCTATGTGAGAAAAGTCTGTCTGACCTGAGGTCATGACAGAAGTCTGCGCTCAACCTAACAGTTTGACTACGTGAGATAACGCCACCAAAGGGAATTTCCAAGGAACTAAATTTAAAGTCTACTTTTGCTTTGATTTATCACTGTAACTGCATTACTCAACTCACTAGTAGCGATCAGCGCCCTCTGTTGTTCCAGTTGTAATTATTTTGTTTGCTGATATCCTTGGCGCCGTGTTCACGTAACGTCTAGCGAGAAGCGAGCGGTGGCCAATGTTCGGCGTCGTGCGCTCGCCTGTCGTCTTGGGCCAACAGTTGGCCGCAAGTAGCACACACGGCCAACTGGGCCAGCTCTCGTCCCACAACCAATTCCTGTTGTTTGCGAATGTCGGGCAACAGCGCCACTAGCTCGGGGAACACCGCGTCCAATTGCGACCCCAACGCAGCCTAGCGACAAAACAAACTAATCAATCGTGGCAATTGATGCTGCCGCCATAAGAAATGTATGATAGACTCACAAGTCTATCATACATTTCTTATGGCGGCCATACACGATCATATGTACTTGATCAAGCGTCAAGCGGACTTGACGCGGTATCCAATATACTTGATCATGTATGGCCACGGTAAGCTATCTGCTCATACTTATAGTTATCTCATGCACACTGGATGGCGCGTCAAGTCAAACTGCAGACTTGGTCAAGTACACATGTTCGTGTATGGCCTCCATTAGTTGAGTCCCTGTAATATTTATACATAATAATAAAATTGTTTTTATGTATATTGAGGCATGGAAGTCGCATAATTAAAATCAGACATATATGCGCCTTATATATTATTTAATATTTCACTATCCAGATTACAAAGTATGCGACCATCCGTAGACTGACAATCCCGTGACTAGAGTTGCGGTGCATTAGTGCATTGTACAATAGGCTAGTTGACAAAATTTGGAAATTAGTTTAAAACTATAGCTTAGCATCTATTTCACCCCAAAAATATATTATTCTAAGAAAAATAAGTCTTTTACATTAGTATTTTGAGTTTTTAGAAATGAACTTGAAATTGACCGCGAAAAAGGCCAAGACTGTCATGGCGTTTTGAATGACGTCACACCTCGCGAAACAGCCGTGTTTGTGTATGACAGTCAATTGTGTTTTTTAATAAATAATGAATTCCTCGTATTATAAATACTGTATAGTACCCCAATGTAAAAGTACAACGATAAAAACGCCAAACAAATTATTCATACGTTCCAAACAATAAACAAATACGTAGAAAGTGGTTAAATATGGCAAGGAGGCAAGATGCTCTTACTTTATCAACTGATTCCACAATTTATTTCTGTGAAGATCATTTTGATGTAAGTAATAAACACAACTTGATGTATCTATTTATAAATGTAGTAAAAGAAATGAATTTTGCAAAATCTACCATAATATACCACACATAACCTATAAAATGTTATGACTTGAGTAGGGTTTTATGATTTATTTGAGTTAAAATATTATTTTCGTTTTATAAAATGTAATAATTCATACTCTTCTTATTTTTTTTGTTGCCAAACGATATGATTAATTATACAGAGTATCATATTATGGGTAAAGATGCGGAATTCCGATGAACAAAAGTCGGTGTTTATTGCAAAAAATTTGCCAAGCATAACGGCGTCAATTTTAGGCAAATTACTGCTGTTTGCTTTGTTAAATCCTGATTCCATAGCAAATTATATCTGTCTTTCAAGATTAAACTAAAAACGAACTGTATTAATTTAACGAGAATTGCTGAAAACTCCAAATAACCTGTCAATTTTATACGAAAATGACAGCTACAACGTAGTGTTTCGCGAGGTGTGACGTCACGCTTCCATGCGCTTCACTGATTGATGTTTAATGTCACGTGATTAAACGCCTCAATTTGTCGATTTTATTTTCCAAAAATATTATTAATCTTTTATTATTTTAATAGAAAAGCTGCATTTTTGTTTACTAATTATCATGGTTAATCATTAGAAACTCTAAGCCATTCGATTTATTCTTAGTGGAAACAAGCCTATTACATGCATATGGGTATATGTAGGTATAGTTGTACATAGGTGTAGTTCCTACATGTTCAATCAACCAAGTTTGAATGTGTATACTACGAGGTGAAACATTAGTCGATCAAAGATAGACTACGTTATGTTCGATAAAAGTTGTTCGTCGATATGTAATCCTTATTTATTATAAGCTCCGGAAATTACCGTCAAATGTTTGTAGAATTCGTCAGCGCTGATCGCACTGTCCCGGAAAGCACGCGACGCCACCTTGAATAGAATTAAGCATATTTAAAATTGCACATAAATAATAAAATAAAATAAAAAAATAATTGATAGACACATTATTTTACCAATTTTTTCATTTTTTTACAAACTCGTAAAATTATTATTTGAGTTTGTATTATAAAAAAGTAAAATTTGATGGGTCCACCCCATACCGATTCAAGGATTAAAGTTATAACCACGCAATGGATATGCAATCCCAACCATAAGGCAATGTTGTAGTCATTAAT
This sequence comes from Thymelicus lineola, assembly GCA_963932265.1. Classification (NCBI taxonomy): domain Eukaryota; kingdom Metazoa; phylum Arthropoda; class Insecta; order Lepidoptera; family Hesperiidae; genus Thymelicus; species Thymelicus lineola. Next base: position 5,507,265 of record OZ010691.1, read on the forward strand.
ACATTACAAACTGTGATTGCAGATCATCATTAATAGACAGAAATACACGCTTTTATGTTTTAGCGTCAATGTACAAAACTAAAGCAAACATCTAACTTAAAGCAATACAAAACATTCCAACTTATTGGGATAAGACGAAATAGGTCTTTTAAATTAAGCTATTAAAAAATTATAAAAGCATTTAAAAACAAATACCTTGAACTTTTCGACGGCACTAGCGTCGCCCAACGCGACGGCAAACTTCTTAACGAGTTCCCTATTCCTCTGCTCAAAGTTCGGCGGCGGGATGTAGGCGTGCAGCGGCGCCGGGAACGTCTGTCCCGCGGAGTTGGTGAACGTCATCCCGTTGCACGGCGGCCGCGGCTTGAATCCCGGCGGCGCGGCGACTCCATTCGGTATACTCTTCGGTACGTTCGCCTGTCGACTGAGCGGCGGGTACTCCTTCGCAGCGAGCGAGAAGTCACCGTTCCCCGTGTTCTTGTTCGCGTTCACCGTCGATTCCACAGTCTTGATCTTCTTGTCGGTCTCCAAGCTGTTGTTGTTGTTGTTGACGCTGGCCGCCAGGTACTCCTTGCCGATTCGCTTGTCCACGCCGTTCAGGTTGGGGACTTCCGAGAAGTCGGTGAACAGGTCTTGTCGATTCTTATTGATGTTTTGCTTCTTCTTATCCTTTTTTGTTTTGGAATCGGGCTGGGTGTTCTGCTGGGGTTGCGGCTGGTGCTGCGGAGTTTGGGCTTGAGGCTGATGCTGAGGCTGGCTTTTCTTAGCCTTAGCCTTGTTAGCGGGTAGCGTGGGGAAGTCTGAAGACGAGGAGAAGGCAGGTTGCTTGGGCTGCGGAACCGGTTCGGGTTTCGGTTTGGGTTTCTCCTTGCCCTTGGGCACGGTGATCCATTGCGGCGGCGCGGCGGGTGCGCTCGTAGAAGACAGCGCCGGGAACGCCTCGGACCGCAGTTGGGCCTTCTTCGGCTGAGAGGTAGAGTGATTGCTCTTGAGCGACTGCATTTCATCACTGTTGATGAGGGTCACCTGAGAGGAGAAATAATCCATGTTAGATAGGCTAAGAGAAAATAGTTAAAATCTTTTCTCCTTTGTCAATCGATCTTTTTTCAAACGCCATTCGAAAGATTATTACAAAAGTAACATTTTTACACAAGTAAAACTTAGCGCCATCTCTTACTATCTCTCACTCTTTCTATATCTTTTTCACTACTACTAACTACATTAGATCAGCGTGGCTGCGTTGAGTAGTATATACTGAGCATTGAGTCGTACCAAGATTATTACCAATAATAAGATACTACCAGAAATATGGGGAGCAGCTTAGACGGCTGCACAGTCCCAACCCCGATGCTGGAATGGTCATCCCTGGGCACGGCGAGCGAGGGGAAGTCATCATTGACCGGGGGACGGCGCAGGACTTTCACCTTTTCTCCCTTTTTGTTGGTTGGCCACCTCCTAAATAAGCGAGTGAATGTGTAACCGCACCTTAGAAGGCTGTACAGTCCCAGCCCCGATGCTGGGATGGTCATCCCTGGGCACGGTGTGCGGGCCGAGCGAGGGGAAGTCGTCATCATCCGGGGGGCGGCGCGGGACGGAGATGCGGTTCCCGCTCGTCTGCGTCAGCCGGAAGTTGCTCGCAGCCGGCTGGCTGGCCAGCTGGATGGATACACTCGGCTTTGCTGTCAACGTATTATGATGTTGTATGTGAATAAATAATAATAATGTAAGCCTATTTTTATAAATGAATGTGTAGCGACCCTACATTTGTACATTGGAGATGAGCAACCCGGTTTTGGTTACCATAGTATTAGAGAATAACATGATTGTCATTCACTGTCAAGCTAGAAAAATAGCAAAATATTGTAATAATAATGAAAATATTGAAAATATAAGCATGCAAAGAGAAGGAATATTATTGTATTTTTATTGTAATTATCTGAGATCCCTGAGGCTATCCATAATAATAAACGCTTACACACTCATACCCTCGCATTAGGTTTTTATCTGTGTCGCGGGTGGCATGGATGACACATATGTCACAATAACACTCATGACCCGAGTACAAATATTTGTCACATAAATATCTGGCCCGGCCGGGAATCAAACCCGTGACCCCTCGCTTCGCTGGCAGGGTTGTTACCAACTAGGCTACCATCAATGTAGAGATCGGGTACTTAAAAAAATAATGTGGGGATGCATTATAGTATTGTTGAAACGTGTAAGTGGCAACATTTATAAATCATATTGTCTATTTACGAGTATATAAAACAAAGTCTTAGTTACACCACATATAACACAAGAAAGGCTGTACCGATTTTAATGATCTCTGATTTGTTGAATTCATATTTTTTTGTCTTCGCCTTCAATAGCAGACTAAGTGTTAAAATATCGAAAAAAAACACCAATAAATTATATAAAGAAAATTATTTTACAACTTACTAACAAACGACACGTACGCACGTGCCCTACAGGGTACACAATAGTAACATACCGTTGCGCAACACGGTGGCGGCGACGGGCGCGGCGGGGCGGGGCGGAGCGCGCGCGGCCCCCGCAGCCCCCGCGCCGCCCAGCGACGGGAAGTTCTTCTCGTTGCACGTCAGGCTGGCTGCACCTGCGACATTATGATTGCAGCTGCTATTTGTGAATAACTCATTTTTTATTTCATATTTTAATACACACACATTTTAATATATCAACAAACAAGCTTAGAAATACAGACGCAGTTTTTGTGTTAAAATTCTACATTAAATAGATAAAATAGCTTAAAGTTATCTATACTAATATATAAAGAGGAAAGATTTGATTGTTTGCATTGAATAGGCTCCGAAACTACTGAACCGATTTGAAAAATTCTTACACTGTTGGAAAGCTACACTATCCCCGAGTAACATAGGCTATATTATATTTTCAAAAAAATTAGGGATCCTTAATAAAACTTCAATAATGTAACCCAAGGTGTAAAGAATAAAGAAGACCGAAGCAAAGCGAGGGCGGTTACTCGTAATATTATAAAGAGGAAAGATATGATTGTTTGTTTGCATTGAATAGGCTCCGAAACTACCGAACCGATTTGAAAAATTCTTTCACTGTTGGGAAGCTACACTATACCCGGGTGACATAGGCTATATTATATTTTTTTTTACTATTTTACCCGAAGCGAAGCGAGGACGATTTCCTAGTCTATACATATTAATAAAATTGAAGAGTCTGTCTGTGATTTCGAGATAAATGATTTTTTCAAGTTGCAAATCGTTCCTTGCACGATACCAACACCGAAAAATGAGTTTTTAAAATTTTTGTCTGTCTGTCTGTTTGTTTGTCTCCGCTAATCTCCGAAACCACTGAACGAATTTTAACAACCCTTTTACTAGGATATTGCAAAGTGTTCAACTTAACAACTAAGCAATATTTTAGGGTTCTATACTAAAGGGTTCCTTAGGGATGGTTTGTATGGAAAAATAAAAAAAAAATCAGCTGATTTGTTTTAAACTATTAAAAAAGTATTCTCCGTACAAAAAGAGTTATACATGCATTTCTTAGATTTTACTTATATTGCATAGAAAGGCCATAAAATGCATTTAAAGGTTATTTTTTTCATTAATTCAAATCCCTATTACTGAGTGGATATCTATTTTTGTATTTTGTTTTTAAGAGCATATTGTTTGCGTATCTATGACCTCCAATATAATTTCAGCATTTTATAAATTTCACCTGGGAAGTGGTAGAAAAACGCAAATTAAGTCTGTATGAGTAACCGATATCCAATAAATAATCGATTACTATCTTGGCAACTAGATGGCTCTGTATGTGTTGATTCACGCCAACGACTTTAATACATACACCTTTAATACATAATATAATTATGTCTCTCTGTGATTTCGAAATAACTGCATTTTTCATGTTATTAATCGTTACTAGCACGATATCAAAACCGAAAAATGAGCTTTTTAATTTTTGTTTGTATGTTTGTTTGTCTTCATTAATCTCTGAAGCCACTGAACGGATTTCAACAGGACTTTACTACGATATCGAGTCTTCAACTTAAATTATAAGCAATTTTTTAGGGTTCCTTAACAAAGCGAGAAAATAAAATATGATCCGATTTGTTTTAAACATACAAAAACCTTTTCTTCGCACAAATTGAGGCATAGGTAAATACATTTCTTAGTTTTTTTTATATTTTGCAAGGTGGAGCCAAAGTGTGGCACTGGAGTACTTATTTTTTACAAATTTACAATAATTCAAATACACATAAATATAACTGAAGTGAATGTCTGTGATTTCGAAATAAATGATTTTTTAAGTTGTAAATCTATACTTCCACGATACCAAAACCGAACCGAGTTTTTAATTTATTTTAAACTTACAAAAACCTTTTCTTCACACGAAATAAGGCATACATGCATTTCTTAGTTTACTTATTTATATTTCGCAAGATGGAGCTAGAATATGGCACTGAAGTATTTTTTACTAAATATCTATTTTTATAGTCACTTTTTTAAATCATTAATTGCGTATTATGGCCTCCAACGTAAATATAGCATTTTTTTATGTTTCACCCTGGAAGGGATTGAAAATCGTAATTTAGTGTTGTACAAATAGTAGACATTGAACAAATTGAATAATTGATAATAAAATACATAAATCCACTAAACAAAACGTATTGCGGCGTGTTAAATCAAGCTTAGGATTGTTCTTTGAAATTACTAAGTGTTCCGTCATTTTTAGAGTTCCGTAGTAGTGATGTTATAGTTCTGTTATAATGCAGTCCTGAGGAACATCGTGTTGAGAGTGCAGAGTGCTGAATTTTCTCATTTTCTGTGAAGCAATATTTTCCCTTTGCCGAATTATTCATTTGCCAAAACTACAATGTAATAAATGCGAAAATGTGATGCTCCTTTATAACCATTCTCATATAACTCATCGAATTAACCTTAACTCTCTCTCATCGCTGAACCAATCTTGATGTGTTTTGGTATAGGCATAGATTGTACCTTGGAGAACGATATAAGACTATTTCTTTTTTTAAAGTCTGGGTACCTAATGTGAAATACTGATGGATCAACAAACATCATCATACAATTTATTTATTCAATGTTATTTAAGTACTAAGGGTTAAGTAGGAAACACAAAATTTAGAAAATAATATGATGAAATAATAATAATAAGTAAAAGCAACAGTGCAGCTCAGTGCGAACTAGGGTTGTTGAACCTAACTTAACTATTTAATAAAACCTAACATAGATGAGTAACGAAAAGATAAACGGAACAAACTTAACTTTGCTGTTGAAAAACTGTTCTGTCCCGATCAAATTACCATGTTCTGCAAATAGGTTTAATTTTTTTTGTGATACTTACAAATTCACAGTTTTAAGATTTTTTATTTAACCTACGTTTTACCTAAGACATTTCATCTAGCCGAATGTTTTTTGATTGCGTTGAGGATACAGAATATTATATGTTTTCACAGCTCCTAGGGATTGCAGACCTGAGTGTTGGATTAATTTTAATTTGTTACCTTCACGCGTTCCTGAGAAATCGTGTTATTTCTTTTGAGGTAATGAACCATAAAAATATCAAATCGTTATTTAGAGTATTGACCTTTCATAGTAACGTGGTTCTAATGAGCGATCATGCTGCTTTAAGAGTATGTTATGTAAGCACCTAAGTTTTTTTCCGAAGCGAAGCGAGGGCGATTGCTAGTAAAATATAAAGACAATACTTTTTTTCATAATTTAATGTTGACTCCAATCCCACCTGTAACGTTGCACGTACATATTTAAAATAAGTAATGTAATTAAATTGCGATAAAAAATAAATAAATAATTTAAATAAAAAAAAACATTAAATTAATAAATAACGCCGTTGCACTTCTCTGCGCGATCACCCTATTATTCTAAACAATAGGAACGTTCTCGAACCGCACTGACCGATTGCCGCTCGCCGCTGGGTGGGTCAGATGGACGAGCAGTCCACGGCAGCGCCTCGGTGATGCGCACGTCTCTGCGCATACGCAACACGCACAATCTAACCACGAATCGATCCTTTTAATTTTAAAATTCCTTGGGGAGCGTACACTCCCTAGTACACTCCGTAGTGTCGTCTCGCACCACCCCAAGCTACCTTAATTTGCCGTGGACTACACTTTTCCCGAAATAAATTTCACAAATAATTTAATAAAATAGTGTGCGCAGTAATAACTTGTGCGTCTACGTTTAACCTACCGACCGCCCCGATAGGTTCGGATTTAACAAAACTTGCAAGCTTGCACACAAATCGGACGCAGACCAGCCCCGCCGTATCCTGGACCTTGGCTTCCAGCTGTGGCCTCCAACACCGTCGGCAGTGCGACAGTCAGTGTTGCCAAGTTAGCCACTTTTTGCCTAGATCTGGCAACTTTTAAGATTCCTTTAGCCAAAAATGTCAAATATTCTTGGCTAAATATTTTAGCCACAATTCTAGCAACTTTTGAGATTTGACTCGACAAGCTAATAATTACTTGACATCAAAGATGTTTAACTAAATACAGATACGTTATGCCCTTACAAATCGACCAAAAAATCTGTTCCGACCGAGCTACAACACACACACGTTTATCTTTTGTTTCCCTACACCAATCACTAGTACATTGGCAAATTATGTAAAAAAGATGGCATTACTAAAACCATAATAGTGCTAACCATAAACCATAAAAGACAGCTAGTGTTTGTCACTCGCATCAATCTATATAGGCTACGTTCTTTATCGCTCTCGCGTCAAAACTAGATCGGTATCTCTTTCTTCATCTGAATATGGCGTCTTTGCATGAGTTATTAGATTATTTAGAAAAATAATTGAAATAGACTAAATAATCTAAGTATCTTAGCGTACTCAAATGTGGTATCAGATTCCTTGTGTTTTGTTGACCTTGGAGTCATAATTGGTGCACTTTCGAAACACACACGATGGCATTTTGATTTATTTTCGTAAGGACGTATGAACCTACGATGCGCCACGTTCGTGATTGCGCTCGACGCAGACTAATAACAAGAGTTCCCAATTGGGAACTTTTTGAGTCACACAACGCGCGCGCTTATGACATATCTGCCTCTTTTTAATATGTAAAATCATTGCTTGACATTGACATTTAACCTAACCTGGCCCTTACAGTGTCACTCTGTGACGTATTATTATTTCCTAAGGCGCGGGCCACACAGAAAAGACGTAAGACACGGACCCGTCGCAGTCGCGGCGCCCGTTTAATCTACTTTCATACAAAATGTATGCAGCCGTCGCGACGTAAAACATACAGAAAAGACGGGACGCCCGACACGACGTTTTCTCGTCGGCGCCCTATTGCAAAACATACAGAAAGGACAGGACGCGGGCGTGCGTAGGCGCCAGCGGGGGAGCGGAAAGGTCGCGGAGAGCAGGTCTCTTAAAACGTAGTGATTAAGTACTCTGTGGCCGGGAAAAGCCCAGTGTGCACCGACCGTCACGCCCGTTCCTTGTCTTTTCTATATGTTTTAACGGCGCCCTGTCTGCGACGGGTCCGAGCCCCGTCTTCGTCTTACGTCTTTTCTGTGTGGCCCGCGCCTAACATATTATTATTACTGAACGAACATTGTCTACGGCATCTTTCTTGCACAGGAATTAATAACCATAGTATAATAATACGAGCATAATAATTAATAACCTTACCGAACGCCGAACGGGCGACGCTGGCGACGCGGCGATTTTAAGTGATTTGGCTTTAACGGCTTTATTTTTACCACACTCAAATGCTGAAGTAGAAAGATTATTTAGTATGATGAGTGAGGTAAAGACAAAGCATAGAAATAAAATGAGTGTAGACACACTTAATTCTATATTAATAATAAAGAACTATTTAAATAAAAATAACCAAACATGTGCTTCGTACAAAATACCGGCTGAAGTTCTTAATCAAATCGGTAAAAAAGAAAAATATTCTTTCCTGGTAGCGGGACCAGAACCCTCAATATCTAATAACCACTGACTGATTTAATTTTTTTTTACACAAATAAGTTAATGCTTGAACACAATCCCACCTGACAAATAATTATGTTTCCATGTTTGATTTTATTAAAAAATAATTGTTTCATAATGTTTTTTTTTATCTCCCGGTCCAAAAAGAAGGTACAAAATTTTTAGCCACTTTTAGCCACTTTAAAGGGTACGTAATTTTGACATTCTAGCCACTTTTTAAAAGTGTTTTAGCCACTTCTTGGTTCACTGACTTGGCAACACTAGCGACAGTGCTCAATTTTTTTATTTTTTCAACCACCGAACACCGTATCACACCTTATGACAAGGCGATGTAGTCCAGGTCTTAGATAGCCGGGAAGCCGAAGCAGGCAAGCTATTTTAGTCCTTCATCGTACTGTAATGTACGAAACAAACCGAATCGTCCGTGTCGGCGGATGATTACTACGAAAGGATGAATAGTGATCGTACGTCGGGACGATGTTTGTTGTTTACCCTTGTAACCCCGAGAGGGCGCGGCGAGCAGCGACGAGGGCGCTGGGGGCGCGGACGACAGTCGCGGGAACTGCTCGTCACTGCGCGTGTCGATGTGGGGCGCGGGGGGCGCCGGGGCGGGCGAAGGGGGCGCTTCCACACGCTCGTTGCTAACAAAAAAATTAATAGTCCACACAAAATATTTACAGACAGCGTTGGATACATAAAAAATAGGATTGCATAGGATCCACTACAATGTACGGAGTAGGTCACTTATCTTTTATGTGTGACGGGTGTCTATATGAGTGTTTTTCTTCTATTAGACTTCTGTTATGTAAAAAGTGTGACTATAAGTGCATACCGTGGTGTCCTCTGCACGACGGGATGCGGCGTGATGTTGAACTGAAGCTCGAGTGTGCGCGCCTGGCGGGTGGCGCCGCGCGGCATGCCGCGACCGTGCACCGTCGCCTTGTGCCCTGTGACGCACAGACAACACAACACTACTTTTTAACCGACTTCAAAAAAGAAGGTTCTGTATTTTTGAAGTGAAACTTCTTTAGAATCGTTAGTGATTTGAAACCGGATGCAACGACAGGTAAGATAATATAACCGCTAATTTCGACATTCAACTTAACTTCTCCGTAGTTCAATGGTCAGGACGTAGATACACAATACCTGATGCGCAGGTTCGCGTCTCTCAGTATTTTTTTTTTTAGTTTTTTTTTTAGTTTTATTTTTATACTGTTTTTAAATACTTTCAAATGCTCTTTTAAATATTTTCAAAGAATTTATCAACAAAAAATAAGAATTTCATTCTTTCATTCTGTCGATCGACCAACCGATTATACAGACAGTAAAAATGCTAAGTTGTATTCACAGATTTTGCTTCGATTTATTGCTTTTTCATCTCATTATCTTGAAACCAAAATTTTGGAAAGTTTCACTTCTACCATGTGTGAATTGCACACATTTTCTTTTTTTTATGTTTGTTACCTCAGAACTTCGGACTGAGTGAACCGATTTTGATGATTCTTTTTTTAATCGAACGCGAAACATCGAGATCTGACAATGGCATTCATGAGAAAACCATATAAGTCTTTTTGCATTATGTATGTGCGCGACAAATGGACGAATAACTCAATATCACGCCAACCGATTTCAATGATTCTTTTTTTATTGTTATTGGAAAGGATGTAATTCATTTGAAGTCGGTCTTTTTTTGTTAATTACTCCAGAACAACACTGTGTGATTGCTAGTGGCAAAAAAATTCTTGAGCATTTCCGTACTTCGGAGGGCACGTAAAGCCGTCGGTCCCGGTTTTTATCATTAGATAACAATCGTTAAACCGCCGTTAATGCTTGTGCAAGGTTTTGCTTTAACATACCACCCAGAGCACACGTCTCACCTTATCTAAATGACGCTAATATTCTCAAAATGAAGCACCGTAGACAACTGCACTTAGCTTGTTTGTTATTCGAAGTTATCAACCATAAGTCTCCATCATATTTATTTGAAAAATTGGATAATCTCAATGACTTTACGCATTTTAACACCAGGGCGTCTTTATATATTCGGTGTTACATGGGATACTGTTCGGCGGCATTTCGTGGTAGCTTTAAGTATAGCGCCACGAAGTGCTGGAACAACCTTCCACCGCCTCTACGCACCATTAAGACTGTCGGAAAATTTAAAAAAGAATACAAAGCACACCTACTTGAACTTCAAAAATCACATGTTTAATTGCGCCAGCTCAAACACACACACTTACCTGCACACACACACACATACACTCACCTGTACACACACACACACACACACGCACGCTCTCCTTTCACACACACACACACACACACACACGCGCGCGTGCTCACTTTCACACACACGCACACACGCGCGCGCATATACACACACACACACATACACACGCGCGAACAGTATTTTAATATTAATGTCCTGTCACGTCGGTCGGTCCAATAGTAAGCGCCTGAGGGTAAATACCCCATGTTTTGTAATTGTTATTGTCTTCTTTGTAATGCGTTAAGTTTTAATATGTTAAGATAAGTTGATTAAGATTTATGTCATGTGTTAGGGTAATAACTTATAGGTTTGTTTTTTGATTGTATGAAAGGTGACACCACAAGCAAAGCTACGCGAACTCGGGATCGCCCTGAAAACCAGCGGTCGTAGTTTTACTGCGGCCATTGCTGAGTGCGGTCCCTTTTCATACAGTTTGACTGCAACACAATACTATCATAGTTGTTTAAGTTTTTTATTTTTATTTTATATTTTATTTTTCTTTTCCTTGTTGTTGCAGCATCTTATGAAATAAAAATATTCTATTCTATTCTATTCTAAACCATGTCGGAGGCCTTCAGGCGGTTTGAAAACTTCCGACACTCGGGTTGGCCACTAACCCCTCCACCAATCCACACTGGAGCAGCGTGGTGGAGTATGCTCTAGGCCTCCTCAAGAGGAGAGACCCATGCCCAGTAGTGGGCAATTAATGGGTTGAAGCCATACCAACCTTTAAGATCGATCTCGCTTCTAAACACAGCAGTGAGATGCTGGCCAGCGCACTCCCCCTCCTCACACAGATAGTGGTCAGTCCGGAAGTGGTGCGCAAGCGCGGAGTGCGTCGCGTAGTACAGGTTGCGGCCGTCCGCGTCGCATAGATGGCAGTACAGATGCTCCTTGCGCAGGTGCCGGTACAACTCGTCCGCGTCCATGAATCGCTCCTCGCAGAACTCGCACAGCGGGTGGCCTCTGTGGGGACCTTAGCTTAATATGGTGAAGTTTCATGTTCTTAACCTTCCTATACTCGCGCCATTTTTTGTAACAACTGTAATAGGTCACGGTCTCAAACCGATGGGTGCCAAATAAAACTATTATGTAGGTCTCTCACAAATGCTTGGTATGCACTAAAATGAAGGTCGTAATAATTCCGGAACCTAGGAAAAAACCGAGTTTCCAGAATTTCCAGTAAAATAAATAAATACGAATAGGTGTTTCGTCGCGCGTCGGTCTCACAGAGCAATGCGTGAGTATAGAAAGGTTAATGGTGTATTTCCTTGTAAGCTAAGTTAATATTGACGAAAATTATATGTATTGATGTATAATGTGGTTTATTCCACAAACCCTTTCATGTATCGGAGAAACCGGTTGCCCCTCTGCTGTTGCTACCCACAACTCACAATGTTCACTTTAATATTACCTATGGGATGTGTCATCGAGATCGCCTTTTCGTCGATGGTGGCCGAGTTCTTGCCGCGTGTAGCACTTCCGTTCGCTGGTGAAGATCTAGAATTATTAAAAAAGCAAACTTATCATATTTTTCTCATAGTGTTGTACTTTTAGTTAGACACTTGTTCTTCTGTAGCTACTATTTGTTCTGTATCATTGGCTTTGTATAAAATTCAGTTACATTAGGTATTATTTCAAATGTCACAACAAAAATTATCAATAACAAAGTAATTATTTATTAATTAGATGGCTAGTAAAAAACTAATTATAAATATCAGGTTTTTAAACAACTTATTATTTAAGAAAACTTATTATGTCAATTAAATATACATTAAATAAAAAGTAAATATCTATGCTAATGTAATGTTTCAATAACAGTTTGTTTACTAAAAGATAAGACAGCCAATTAACCACAATTCAAATTAGAATGTAAGTATAAAAAATTGCAATTAATGAAGCAATGGATATTTGAAATGTACAAAACCCGTTTTTGATCATTTGATTGAACTGATGCAAAAGAATATGAATAAAAGGAAAATGAAGAATGAAACTTTTTATTAAAAATTTCGAATTACTTATTTACTTATTATTTGCATGGTATCTTTTCTTGCTTTTTCTTCTCTCTTTTTTAGCCGGCAACGCATCAGTGATGCCTTTAGTGTTGCTGATGTTCATGGGCAACGATAACCACTTACCACCATACTGGTGGATTGTAAGCTTGTTTGCCGGCTATTTCCATAAAAAAATATATTTAATACAGCTGGCTAAGTTATGATCAATTGTTGGAGAACCAGTAACAATACAGACCATCTGCATTTTAGACCAGTAACCCATTGATATAATCTTGTCACCACTAATGTTTGTGGGTGACTGCTATATCTGCTCTGCAGATGGTATATCTGCTCATTTTGTTGCTGTTTTGTTGAAAAAAGGTTCCTTAAGCATAATTAGTGTACATACCCTCAAATGTTTCACACAGAGGTCACAAAAGTGCCGTTCATGGACCTTCCGCATATGATCACTGAGCATAGTAAATGTTCGGAATGGTTGTATTTTATCGCAGATCATACATCGGTTTTCAAGAAGTTTTTCATAGGCATTCTTGATCTCTTCACTACAGAATCCTATTTTAAATTGCCTCTCAAAGAGTCGATCTGAGAAAACCTTGGTACGGAGCTCTTTGTACGGTTGAACTGTTTCCGTAAAAACAACCTGGCAAAGAGAAATCACAAGTTAAGATACTTTAGATATTGCAGAAGTAGAAAATTCAGCTATTGTAATTTATTCAAATTGTAAAAATTATTCAAATAATAATTTTGTTCAAATATAGAAACAAGTAATCAAAAAGTCTAACCAATATTACTATAAGGGGCCGTCCATTAATCACGTGAGACTTGAAAGGGGGGGGAGGGGTTTGACAAAAATCACGAAAATAGCACGAAGGGGGAGGGGGGGTGTAGTAAGATATCACGTGTATTTATTTTTTCGTCAAACGCGCGATTTTTAAATAGAAAAGCAGCGTGTAGTGTGACTTTGACTTGCCGTTGCCAGGCAACAAACGAAGGCCTCACGCGCCGCTACCGACTGCCCGGCTCGGCAAGTTTTGGATTAAAACAATGTCGAAAGTAGGTGATCTGTATAAAGACCTTTTTGCAGAGTATAAGAAAGGAAAAATACATGTGATGTTGGGGGAGGGGGGGGGGGAGTCTTAAACCTCACTACATATCACCAAGGGGGAGGGGGGGGGTTAAAAAATGCTAAAAAAGGTCACGTGATTAATGGACGGCCCCTAACACATTTATTCATACAGGTAGATAATTCAAGTTTAAGCAAATTATTATAATATTTATATGATTTATAAAAGTTGCTTAACTGTAAAAAAAGGAACAAATACACTCCTCAAGAAAGTGAAATACAGTTCTTATTGCTAAAGAAGTAATCAAAGTCAAAGTCAAAATATTTTATTCATATAGGTATCACTGATACACTTATGCACGTAATTTTTTTGGCTTTTCGGAAGGTGCTTTGTCGTGGAGGAGAAGAAAAGCCTAAAGAAACTCCTCAGCACATCTTTTAAAAAAATATTACAAATAAAGATAATAATACAAAAGTATTTACTATTCTGAGCAGAACTGGTTGCAGAGCTGGTCATTTCCATGCGTCTTTGTCATTTAAATACTCGTCTACATATCCTAATCCTACAATCTAATCCTACAATCCTAATAAAAGTATCCTAGGGCACAAGTAATAATTCTTTGGCCTGCATGATATCTATTTTAAATAATATATTTTTTGTTGGTGTCACATCCTAAATGCTACTGAAACTTCAAATCAAATCTTCATGTAATGATGGTGGACCAGTACTCTTATCAAACAATAATAAAACAATAACATCACAAATATGTAATAAATAGGTGATGTAAGTCATAAGCAAGCATATATTATGTACCATGATATATAGTAATTATAGGTAACTGTGTAAACTCAGATAACTATGTTAAAAATATACAAGTTACATTATAATATTGTAATGATTGCACAACATTAATTTGAACACCAAAATTTTAATTAGTTATTTGAGATTTACAGATAGTGAGATATGTGAAATAAATTTTGAGATTACAGCTGAAAGACGAATACATTATTACATTCCAAGTCTCTCGTAACTTTACTGTTTCTAATAATATTACTGTGTTATAGAAGTTTCACTTTCTTTTAACTGGAGCTTCTCAAAAGTTTATATGAGACATTTATTTTTATTCAAATAAATATATTTTTGAATGTTTATTTTGGTTGATTAACAGGGAAGTAATTCTTGTTGAAAATATAAGTGTAAATAGTTGAACAGCAGCAGCAGAACCTAAACAAATGAAAATTGAAATCTCTGAAAGGTGAAACTCACCCTTGAAAGGTCCTTCCGGCATATCGGACATTCATTCTGCAGACACAGCACTCGCATACGAGTGGAACACTCGAAGCATACGGGGTGGTCACACTCCCCAATAGAGTAATACAACACGTTCTTGAAACAAACTACGCAAGTAGTGTTGTCGTTCGCTGAATCAGCCATAGCTTCCATTAATGAAACCTAATCAAGACTACGATATGAAACCTGCAGTGCGAGCGATTAGAGCTGTTGCAGTTACGGGAAAATACCCACTACGAACAGGTAAAGATCACAGATGTTGAGTACAGCGGACAGAGCAAAACGCACGAACACGAACCACAGTGAAAAATCAGCAGCGTTTATTGACAGATTGACTTTTAAAATGAGATGACATTGATGACAGCGGCGACGTCAGTTCTGACGTCACAGATAAAGATCGAAATAAAAATAGGTATCTATCCAAGGATATATTACACCATGGATATACTACGCTAATTGGATACATAACTTCCAAGAAGTACTTGAAGATGGATGACGTCACAAAGGAATGACTATTTTTGCATTATGTCTATGTTATATACAGTCCCAAGATTTATTCCATTGTGCCAAAATATTTTAATAATTGTGGTGCACGTAAAATAAACAAATGTACCATAATAAATAATATTGTTTGACTTCATTATCAACTTCTACAAAAATAATCATATAAAGCATTGGTTTTTATGACATAAAGATAATTTTGAACAAATTCTTATAAAATGTGTTAATTAAATATTATAATTTTTACCATCAGAAAACTTATAATATTAGAAAACATTTTGAAGACCCATATCAAAATAGAACATACTTTTTCTAAATAAGTGTAAATTCCTTACAATTATGAAAGACAACCTCAAATCCGGCCTGTGATTGGTCGAATAGTCATTCTGTTGTGACGTCATCCATCTTCAAGTACCTCTGTGAATTTATGTATCCAGTTATAGTGACATATTGATGAAAATATCCATGATAAAATCTGTATACAAAATTGACCATAGACAAGAGAAAAAGGTAAGGGTACAGAGTATACAGAGAATACAGACAGGCTTATGCATAATGAATGGAGCTTTTGCCAACTATTAACTACTTTACGCTTTTGTCTTTTATTTCACTTTTTATATCTTGGTGAAACTTTCTTTGGAAGTCCACAGCTGGAAATAATCCTTTCCTAACAAGTACTAGCAATAATATTCAGAAAAGTATCCGATAGCTTCGATTACGTGATTGGTATGGTCTTTTCTGCGTAGGAACAACATGTAGAACACACAACTATTGTTTGTTAACCGGGTGGGTGACATGTTTTCTTTTCTTCAATTAGCAAACTCCGATTTCCCAGGTTTTTCGATTGTAACTGTATTACGATACTAGCTGACCCGGCAAATTTCGTATCACCTAACAATCAAGGAATGTATTATACTTTGTTGTAACTTATAACTTTTATAGTTAGGTAGTTTTAACAAATCAGAGACCATCAAATTCCCTCTCCCTCTCTCTCTACAGGCTCTACGAAATTATGTATCCAGTTCAAATAATATATCCATAATCTCTACGAAGTCTTTGATCCAGATAGAGTAACATATCCATGACCAAAGACCACTTGAAAAATTTACCATGGACAACAATAACTGTAGTTTTTATAAATATGACATGACAGTTGACAGTTTGAACGGTTAATGGTGTTTGAAATTTTGAAAATTAAAAATCGGTCGATCGTCGATCGCTATTGTACTTGTTGTGAATACATTCTGTAATTTATGTAGCTTGGGATATTTAGTATGGGTGAAAGTGAATAACGAACTAAAATTTAGTGATGAAATGGATTAAAACAAGGTTGAGTGGAAACTAATTCGTGCAAACATGTATTTTGAAGTAAGTTTGTCGGTTTCGGCCAGAAGACTGGTTGAGCACAGAAACAATATTTAAACCGATCTTTGGCTCATGTTAATTGTTTCTTTTAGATTGATAATACCCCTGAACATATTAGAAGAGCTCGTCGAGTAGAGGTCGTAAAGGCGGAGTCGCCCAAAGAGGAATGTCCTCGCCTTATCCTAGCACCGTTTACTCGCCCTCCTCAAGTTATTTTCGATAATGTTCTCATTGGCTCTTCGTGTGAACGGAATTTGGAGATTTTAAACCCTTCTAAGCAACCGCAGCAGGTAATTTTGGGCATTTCTCTTCATAAGTGTATCAAATGAACTTAATAACAGTAATAATTAGGTGTTAACCAATTATGATAAAGATATGGTAGCAATAAAAATAATTGTTCATTGGTTGTTTGCTACTTTGGTTGTATGTTATTCATTTATAGTCATTGCATTGTCTTCGTAGTATTAAAATTTGTTCTGTTCTTCAGATCACTCTTGGTCGAGCATTGCCACCAGGCCTGATTGTTGACTTGCCAGAAGAATGGATGTTTCTGGAGCCCGAAACATGTTACATCATCAGGTTGATGTGGAGTCCGACTCAACCTACATCACTCCGAGAGACCATTCGCTTCACAAATGAAAACCGTGGAAGATATGATGTCATTGTTATCCTCAATGCAGTAATGGTAATCAATTGGTTTTTTTATTGTTTTGGAAATGAGATATTGTTGTTTGCTTTATTTTGGGAAAAAATGTTTTATGATGCAGTAATATTTTCTCTCAATATTGCATTATTTTCAACAATAATATGAACAATTATATTAGGTACCTATTATGCGTTCACTTCAAGTTTGCCTTTTCATCCCGTCCCGCTCCTCGCACCGCACCTCAAGCGTCACCCTATTTAGTATGGATATAGCAATACTACCTGCGTATTTTTGTGGTCCACTGCAGCGTGTGAGTTCTCGAGTTTATTGTTCATTTTGATGTTATTTTAGTTAAATTATTTTTCTGTTGATTTATTTTACATTCATTGATTTGCATTGCTACAATGACTACAAGAGAACACAGCGGTGAATGTTATTTGTTATATAAGTTACTGAAATTATTTGATTACTTTTTTTCCTATAATACCGTTAGCTGTGACGTCATAACAGTTGAAGAGAGCAAACTTGAAGTGAATGCAGAGTAAGTTGGGTATAAACAGAGCAAAAGTTATTCAGATATAGTTATTATTAATGCATGGGTACTATTTGGGATTAACCAGGATAACACGAGCCCAGTAACTACTGCCGTTCACCATAGCCTTGTCACTTGTTCAATAGAGGGAATTATAATTTATTTTCAAGTGACGAAAAAAAAGCAGGAGGTTCTCAATTTGACACATATATTTGTTATTTTTTTTAATGTATGATCATGCAGCAATCGGCACAGGGCGGACGGTGGTCCGATTTTGATGATTCTTTTTTTAATGGATGGGGTATGTTCTTTTTGGTCCCATTTTTTTTAATTTTATTTCTATTCTAAAGGTACGAAACTAGGGGATGATTCATTGTTCAGTTCACCCACTGAGTTTTTACCCGTTACCCCAATAACTTTGTACGGGATGATCCGATTTCGATAATTCTTTTTTTATTGGATACAAGAAGTTACTCTCATTAAATTTTGGAAAAAAAAATTTACCCCTAAAGGTACGAAAATAGGGGATGATTGATATTTTACCTACTACTAAAAAATGTATTTTGTTAATTTAGGATCTTAATTTTTATGGTTTATTTTATTTTACGCTTTTCAGTTTTTTTTCTTCTGTTTGTAATTTTGTTAGAAAGTAATTATTTATATTACTTTTAATAAGTTTTACTCGCATTTTATTAAGATAAATATTTTCCTTTTTCAGAATGTTAAAGGAAAAAATAATACTACTAAAGGATTAAAAACATCACCAGGGAAGTTTAAGAAAAAACCAACGAAAAAATCTCCTGTCTCTATTTATAAAAAGAAGGCTGACATCATTTATAACACCACTAAAGTGAAGAAAACTGTAGATATAATTAAGACTACTCAAACACAGTATACCCAACATAAGGTTGTAAAATTGTCCAACAAAGAAAACATGCCACAATATGAGCGTGTAAACTCTGAATATAATTGTCCATTTGATTCACCATCAAGCTTCAATACAGCAGAAGTATTTTATAACATGCGACGTCCGACTTCAGATTACTTATTGCAAGAAACTTACGACAAATCTCAAATACTTAAAAGTAGCGTCAAACAAGATAATGTATCAAGAGAAGTTAAAGATAATATATTGAAACCTTCAAATAAAGATAATGTATCTATAACTGATATGTTGGAGAATCTTACTTTCACGCCTTTAAAACTACCGTCAAAAAATGAGAAATTGGATAAGGGACCCAAAATAATCCTCAGCATAAACTCTGAAAGTGATTTGGATGACAGCCTGGATTTGAAAAATTCAAACAAGGATGAGACACATTCAATAATTTGTATGTCATCTCAACCAAACAATAAGTGGTTAACAGTTAATTATCAGTCAAACAATGAGAACCAATTTACAGAAACACCTACAATACCAAACAAAAAAATCCCAAACACATCATCCCCTAAAGAATTGAATAGTCCTAATTTCTCTATTAATACCGAGTTTTCCCGGATTAGCGATTTGTCCTTTTTTCCGCAAAAATTTTCAACTGAAAGAAAGATAATTCCGCAAGTAAACAACGATACACATGAAATTATAGATGTTACCAGTACAAAATTGAGTTCCGATACATACACGAAAGATTCACCTAACACTCCTAGAGACATTTATGTACAGGAAACTAAAGTTGACCCGGTTCGCGAACAAAATCAAAAAATGTGCAGACAATCTTTGTTTAAGGATTTTCAACGCCAGAATGAAATTAACTCAAATAACTATTTATTACGCCCAGAAAATCACTATCACTGGAATAATGATTTTAAGGGCGATTTACGATCTCCCCCCAGATCTATAACACCTCCTTTACAATCAATTCCTGAAGAAAGTGGTCAGTTCTCAGATACTCATGTACTTGATAAATCGGAAAAACTGTCAACTTTTACAATTAATCGTACATTCGATAAAAGTGCTGCATGGAATTCTGTTCTACATTCTACGAGACAATCTTGGTCCAAAAAAGCTATTAAAGCGGATCCGGCACTTTGGAAAATGCCCGTTCCGTTAGCCAAAAGTACGAAATCTAAATCTACCTCTAAGAGCAAAGAATCATTGAGCGGAAAACAGCGTTCTACTGCAAATTTGAGCAAAAGCGTTAACCAAAACATTTCGCTGATTCAAGTAGGAAATGTTTACTCACAATCATTTACTGTCGATCCATTTCTGTCTTCCACTTATTTCTATGATGAAAATGCTGTTGAAAATTTTGAGAAAGAGTTTATGAGATGGTTGAATTGTATTCTTACTCCACCAGCAGATCTCGATAGTAACATTGAACAGAAAATCGACGTAGGTAAGGCGTGGATTGAAAATAGAAACAAGGAAGTACCGGCAGCTCCCACAAAGGAACAAGTTAGCAGCAACTATCATAACAGTCATCGGCTGGAAAGTTTACGGCGCCAAGCAAGAGCCTTATTGAAGAGTCCCGAAATGTCTCAAGTCTTTCTAAAACTTAACGCTCAAATAGAAAAGAAACTAATAGCCATTCGAACTGACAGAAATTTGCATTTGGATGTTGGATTGCAAAAAGCTATTATGGAATTGCTACTTTCCTACAATCCCTTGTGGCTCCGTATCGGATTAGAAGCTACTTACGGATTGGTTTTACCCCTGAAATCGAATAGTGATATCGAAGGATTAACAACTTTCATCATTCAACGTATGTTTAAAAATCCTTACTTGAAGAATAAGCAATCGAAGTCTTCGGCTCCGAATATGCTTCTACCTGCTTATATGGAAGCTATCAAGAGATTCACTTTGAAGAAGTTTTTCATGCTTGTTTTCTTTTTGGACCAAGCGAAACAGAAGAAGTTGATTCCTCACGATCCTTGCTTGTTTTGCAGAAACGCTGTATGCAAGGAAAGCAGAGAAGTAGTTATTCGATTCACTAGAGAACTGATAGCAGGTATAGGCGATATAACAAAACACTTACGACCCCTGGGCTACGTTGTCAGTCACAAACAGTCTTATCTAGATGAATACAAATATGCTGTTCTCAATATCGCTACTGATATAAGAGATGGTGTAAGGTTGACTAAAGTTATGGAGATTATTTTGATGAAACATGGGTTACTAAGTCAATTACGGACACCTGCGATATCGCGTCTGCAAAAAATACATAACGTCCAAGTAGCATTAAATGCTTTGAAAGAAGCTAATTTCGTAATAGTGGGAGATATAACGGCTACTGATATCGCTGATGGGCACAGGGAAAAGACTCTCTCACTCCTCTGGCAGCTCATACACGTTTTCCGAGCTCCCTTGTTTGAAAAAGCGGCAAATGTCATACAGATTTGGTGGCGTAAGAAATACGAAGTTATCGTTGAAAAGAGGAGAGAAGAAGAAAGAATAATTAGAACGCGTAATAATGCTGCTAGTATTATTCAGCTATGGTGGCGTCGAATTCAGTACAATCGAATGGTTGAGACAAGGATGAGAGAAGTTACTATAGCCACAATAACAATACAGAAGTATTTCCGTATGTGGTATCATCGCAGCCGAATGCTCAAATTGAAATCAAGTGTTATCGTAATCGAAAACTGGTATAAGAATTTGAAGTTAATGCGAGAGGCGAAAGAAATATTGTACACGTTAAAATTAAGAAAACTTGAACTTAGACTCAGATCCGCTATTATCATTCAATCCTGTGTTAGGCGCTGGATTTGCAAAACACAGTACAAGTTAAAACTGTCCAAAATAGTTTTACTGCAAAAGGTCATACGTGGATATATAGCAAGGAAGCGATATTTAAAAACATTGAAATCTATTCGATACGTACAACAGAAATACAGAGGAAAACTTCTCATGAGAGATGAAATGAGGAAATTGATGGAAATACGAAAATGTGCTGTTACAATACAAAGTTATTATAGGATGTGGAAACAACGCAGCATGTTCATAAGGTTAAAGAAATCCGTTCGAATTATTGAGGAACGTTATATAGCTTTATTAAAGATGAGAGTGGAAAGGGAAAAGTATTTAAAATTGAAGTTAACTGTGAAAAAAATAGAAGAAATGATCAGGACTAAAATAATTCGATCAAACTTCTTACGTCAACGCAACGCCGTTATAAAACTTCAGCAAAGGTTCAGAGCTCGCAAGGCTATGTTACAAGATAGATCTCAATACATGAATAAAATTAATGCTACTCTCAAGCTTCAAAGACACATAAGATCATATCTGATCACAAGAAAGATCCGATCTAACTATTTAACGCTACGTACGAGTACAATCACGATACAGAGGTACTTCAGATCACATTTGCTCGCCAAATCTCAAAGAAAGCAATACATTGAACTCAAGATTTCAGCTTTAGTCCTCCAACGACGCTATAGAAGTCTGTTGCTCATGCGTCGAGATAAAACAGAGTTCTTAAAATTAAAAAACGCCACAATTATAATACAAAACCGTTTTAGAGCCCAACTATCGATGAGGAACTGTAAACAAATATATCAAAAATTACGTGAAGCGACAGTCAATATACAGAATAGGTACCGTGCGTTAATTCAAATGCGTGAACAAAGATCAAAGTATTTACTATTGAAAAGATCTTGTATTACCATTCAGAACGCTTATCGAGTGTATAGATTAGGAAAGCAAACTAGGCGGGATTATCTTAAACAAAAGCAAGCTGCCGTAAAAATTCAAGCTTGGTTTAGAGCCCACAAAAAAGGAACATTGCAGAAACAGCAATACGAACAATTAAAACAAGCGACAACTACAATTCAGAATCGGTTTAGGGCATACATCACAGCAAGAAAAGAGAGACAGGATTATTTACGGATGAAAACGGCCACAGTATGCATACAGAAATATTATAGATATTATACTGACACGAAAATAATCAGGCGACAATATATTGAACTACGAAAATCTACAATTGTAATCCAGAGATTCTTCAGGTCTTACTTGGAAACGAAGATACAAAGGAACACATTCTTGCAAATCAAAATGGCAACTATCATGATTCAGCATTACTATAGGTATTATAAGGAGACAAAATTAACACAACAGAAATACCAAGAGTTGAGACGAGCTGCAGTAACTATTCAGACAAGGTACAGAGCTTTGTGGGCCATGAGACGTGAGAAGGAAAGATTTAAGAGTTTAAGGCAATCTGTTCTCGTGGTACAGCGGAGGTACAGAGCTTTGAACAACATGAAAGTACAGAGACAAGCGTATTTGAAACTGCGTTCTGTAACTATTGCAGTTCAACAAAGATGGAGAGCAAATATGTTAATGAAAAAAGAGAAATCTAAGTATTTAAGGATACGGCAAGCATGCTGTTGTATTCAATCATTTTACAGAGCGTACAAAAGAGGATCTAAAGAGCGGCTGAAATATTTGCAGCTGCGACAATCCTCGATAATAATACAGCGCAGATTTAGAGCACGTCTTGCGATGAAGTATGAAAGAAACGCATACCAAAGTTTGAAATTAGCTGCTACTACAATACAAAGACAATTCAGAGCACGCTGTTTGATGATACAGGAAAGGACAAAGTTTTTAAGAATCCTAAAAGCAGTTGTAACTATTCAAATTGCTTACAGAGCGTATGCTGCTGGGAGACAGCAAAGAGAGAAGTATTTAAAACTCAGGACATCTTGTATCGTAATTCAGAAACGGTTTAGAGAATTTAGGGAGACTCGAAGACTACGAACTCAGTATTTACAACTTCGGAACGTCATTATTTCAATTCAACGTCGTGTAAGAGCTAATAACGCCGAGCAAGAAGCGCGACGCATTGAAGCGGCCAACAAGATAAAGGCGTGGTATGCTTCTGCAAAGAGAACCAGAGAATGTCGTGTCGAGTTTCTGAAGCTAAAGAGAAGTGTTATAACCCTCCAGTCTGTGGTACGGATGTATATTTGTCGTAAACAATTCCTTGCTTTGAAAACTGCAGCCACTACACTCCAACGGTATTATCGATTTTATAGATTAGCGAAATCTCATAGAGAACAATACGTACAATTAAAGACCTCAGTTATAAAATTACAAGCGCATGTTAGATGCTTTATAGAAAGAAAACGATACATCAAATTAAGGACGGCGACGTTAGTAATTCAAGCCGCATTCAGACTGATGAGATCTAGAAATATCTTAAAGAAGAAGAGAGAAGAAGCTGCTATATGTATTCAAAAGAATATCAGGCGCTATTTAGTACAGTCAAGGTATAACCGGTATAGAAGTCAAGTGATATACATACAGAAATTATGGAGAGGGAAACTAATAACAAGACTGATGCGTTGCGCGTTCTTGCAAAAAAAGAATATGGTAATCAAATTGCAGGCCCATATTAGGGGATATTTGATAAGGAAACAAGTTGAGCATAAAAAGGAACAGTTATTGAAAATTAAAGAAGAAATAAGAAGAAATTGGGCTGCTTCGAAAATTCAGGTAATTCATTTGTTTTATAGTTTGTTTAAATGTGCCGACGTATATATTTATAATGTCAGTGTTTTCAAGACAAGATACTTCATATAAGAAGAAATTGGGCTGCTTCGAAAATTCAGGTAATTCATTTGTTTTATAGTTTGTTTAAATGTGCCGACGTATATATTTATAATGTCAGTGTTTTCAAGACAAGATACTTCATCGCCGCCTACCTTGGTTCGCCTAATACCCTTCAGAAATCTACATGTACGTTACCTATGCTACGCCCTGCAGTAGGTCGTTAACAGGTTGGAGCCCCGCGCTAAAAACCTAAAGTTGGCCACACACGATCCAATGTACTTGTCAACTTTGTGGTTTGACTTGACGCGGCATCCAGTTTGCATGAGATAGCTATATAGCCAGATAGCCATACCGTGGCTATACACCGTCAAAACTGGATGCCGCGTCAAATCCGCTGCAAACTTGAAAAGTATACTTTTGTGAAAGACTTAATGTCGTGTCTGTAGGGAGTCTATCCTGTTACAAGTCAACTTTATCAGACTGTCTAATTGTTCAAATTCAACCAGGTTGAAATTATACCCCTGCTTGTTCGCAGGCCCTATTCCGCGGTAACAGGGCTCGCATGGCGAGTGACCGTCGCGTGGAGGAACTCCGCCGTAGATGGCGTGACGGTGGACTGGAGTCGACAGAAAAGAAGCTTGCAGAACGAAACGAGGATGCTATGGAAGTGCTATCCAGTATACCCAACATCGAGTCTATTATACGTGCCTTCCAATCGTTAGGTAATAGAACCTGTATTTCACGCATTGAAGTACAATTTCATAGAACAGACATCTCGAACAAAATGTGTGTCCCGCCCGGGCGGTTCGATTTTCAAAATTGAGACCCGTTCTCCTTTCAAAATCGAACGAATCCATTGAAGATTGAAGCCACGTGGCGCCAATGCATTGGGACATACATGGTGTTCGCGGTGTCGGTTCTATACGCTAGTAATAATACTTCAATGATCTCACGTACATTTTTATGTAACTAATCTAGAATCGGGCTGACGATCCACGTGAAGGTAAGTGGCCATCGACGCCCATTCACATCAGTAACACTAAAAGCATTAAAGATAGATGAGAAAGAAAGAAAGAAACTGGCTTCCAAGCCCCCATTTGGATACGACGAGTCGTTTAGAGCTAATTTAAGCACAGTCCGGTAGCTAGCTAGGCAGGATTCACAGAGAGGTAATAATACCAATAATAATATTAATTACTTACCTTACACCGTCCCTATATCTCGAGAACTCTCGTTAATGTAATGACGTCACGCCTACAGGGTATGTTCCTAATAAACAACTCGCTAGTGGTAGGGTCACGCAGTGGTTTTTAACTAGATTCCTGGTCCAGTTTTTATGTGACAAATGTTTTCTTGTGTTGGCTGTAAAAACTTACCCGTAAAAATACTGCGTAATGAGGATTGATGAAAAAATAAGGGTAGTTAGTTATTTCAATGTTATATGTAGTTCATATATTTAATATATTGATTTATTATGTTTTTATTTTCAGAACTGTTGACTGAAGTCTTCCCCATGATGTACAACTCGGATGCCACGATGGTAGTGCAGCGGATTTACACATATATGTCGGTGACTAACAGATCCATTTCTAGCATAGAAGTGTTGAAATCTGGAGCATCTATACTTGTTAATTTGACTAGGTACAGAGTTACTGGCCCTAAAATATATGCGGTAAGTTGTGATTGTTATTCTATTGAAATTCTTCTAATATGTAAAATTTTAAATAGGTCTTCAAGGGGTTGAATAAAACCAGGATTATAGTTGCAACACGACTTTGTACGATAGTGAAGTTCTGCCTAACGGCCTTATCACACTGACGGTTTCCGAGCGGATTCAAAGCGGAACGGGTGCGCAGCGAATACGCCGCGGACATCATTTTGTTGTGTGCGTTCAAAGAGCGTATTGTACATTGCAATTACGCCATGCACAAGCGTCAAAAGCGCTGTGTATTCGCTTCACGTCCGCGACGTTTTCGCCGCGAACGCGCGGCGTATTCGCTGCGCACTCGTTCCGCTTTGAATCCGCTCGGAAACCGTCAGTGTGATAAGGCCCTAAATAATATTAAACAAAAAATAGGTTAAGTTCATGTTAGCTTACACAACCGCTTACCTACTGCCTTCATTATTTTTGCTGCGTTTTCTTTGGTATCCATATAAAGGGGTATGCTTAAACTGGTCTCTGGACGTCCGAATTCCGACGTGTTATCTACCTTCAAACGTGTTTATTTATTTATTTATTTAAGCTTTATTGAACCATACAAAATGTATTAGTACAAAAGGCGGACTTAATGCTAAAAGCATTCTCAACATGCTAGACTGCTGCTTAGTACAGTTTGAGCCTTTTGTGTTTTTGCAAAGCTGTCTTGCGCCTTCCAACTCGCGAAGCGCACGACTTGCGCTACCTAGCGGCACAAGCCTACGCGGAGTGAGTATGCATGTAGGGTATGAGCACAGAACATTTAATAAATAGTATTTATTAAATGTGTAATAATTATTTATTAAATGTTCTGTGGGTATGAGTGTGTAAGCGTGTTATTTGCAAACTTATATAGAGAGTGATTACTGCGGCACTACGTTGTTTTATAAACATACAAATTTTCATGCCTTTCACACATGACAGGCGTTACGGCACCACAGCGTTGTTACCATGCAGCCGTAGACCGCGCAAGTCTTACGACAAAAAAAATATTTTAAGTACAATGTGAAGCATACAAAAAAATTAACACTTAATATTTTCTTCTTTCAGAGAGAACGGATATCGCCCATATTAAAATTCATGTGGCGTTTCAGTAACAGTGAAACGCACTTGTTTTGTAAACTGGCTACTTACCTGTGGTTGTTTTCCAAGTATGAGAATGTCAAAAAGGTGAGACACATTTTCTAATTTAAAAATTACTGATTCTGTAGGAGTATTTAAATTAAGTATGTCCGTTATTGGGCTACGCCCTAATCTCGGAGCTGGTTATAAAACATGAATTATACTGCTCATTAAAACTAAGTATTATTTTTCTAGGACTTAACGGAGTTTCTTCATATGCCAGAGAATCACAAAATGTTAGTGGCAATCAAGGGCAACATAAATCGAATGGAGAAAATGACTTTCAACAGGAACAAATTCAACACTCCTCAGCCATCCAAGTTTATTTCCCACACAATGAATCAGTCTCTTCGAGATAGCCTTAATCACAGTATTTGTAGCAACAGCAGCAATAGTAGTATGCGGTTACCTACTTTGGAGCCCGATTATGGTATCGTGAGATTGGACAAACCTCGTTACTTTGAGGACGCACAGCAAGCCATAACTTGTCTTTTTAGTGTTTATAAACTTTAATTGTATAAATAATTTATTTAAGTTTGTGTTTATTTTAATTTATGTGTATTTTATGTAATGGGTGTTAACATTTATTTTTCAATTAATTAACGTGATGTGTACTTCTTTATTGCATGTTTTACAATATAATTATTATAATTAATAAACGATTATGATGTACGACTTTTTTCATCTAACAACCTATGCATCAGTTTGTCTATAAGTTGACACCTAACTGGCTCAAATAATGTTAGTTCTTGGGCTTGGGTCAATTCTGTTTTTTGATGAGGTGGGGTACCATATCTATAGTAAAATGTACTCAGTGCTATATTGTATTGTGTATACTATATTATTTCCTATTCTGTACCATCCGCAACAGTATCACAGAGAACTTATCTGATATTCAGTATCATCTTATTAGTATCGTCTCTAGCTATCATAATACAAAGCAAGACAGTTCACACTTGAAAGTATGTGACGGAATTGTTTAAATTGAAATAACGTTTTTATATCGATTGAAATAATAAGAATAAATGTTTACTCAAGCTTATTATAATACACCAATGAAAACCACATCCTAATTGGTTAAACCTTTTATGAGATTGGCTGGAAGAAACGCATAGACAAATATTCTAAAAACACT
The DNA here is from genome assembly GCA_963932265.1 of Thymelicus lineola. Classification (NCBI taxonomy): domain Eukaryota; kingdom Metazoa; phylum Arthropoda; class Insecta; order Lepidoptera; family Hesperiidae; genus Thymelicus; species Thymelicus lineola. The sequence goes on from OZ010691.1 coordinate 5,535,385, forward strand.
GAGGGCATCTAGGTATTTATTACATTGCATTATTTGCAGCCAGTGAACGAATTAGTATATTACTCGTATATAGTTCATTGTGTGCAGCCACGGAACAGACAAAATTTTTCGTCTTCATCACCTAGAATTCGTATTAATTCTTCAGCAGTAGTCATATTTCAATACTAATAAATTATGAATTACCTGTACTAAATAATATTCGGTGATGACATCATCGGATTTCAGGTACCTCTACAAAGTCAGTAATCCAGATAGAGTAATATATCCATGGTTGTACCTCTGTGAATTTTACTGTCAAATCTCATGTCACTCATTTCAAATTGTCAATGTCATTCGTTGCCTAGTTAACACTGTCACTGTCATTGCTGGTTTCACAAATATTTCATTTCTGTTCATTTCCGGAGATTAATTGAAAATTCGAGATTTTCATTTCGTAATTTCTTCAAGTTTAATATCATTTTGTGCGTCCGAAGCTATTCATAAGTCAATGGACGAATTCGTCAATTATATATTGCTTTTGTTAGTTATACTGCCAGTAATTTTGTTTATAAATTTGTGGGCAGGCATTGGATGGGAGCTCTTTGTCAATAACTGATAAAGTTTTTTTTTTTATTATTATTGATTGAAAACCCCAGTTGTGAATTGTGATGGAGATGTGAAGTCTTAACCTTGTACAAACCATTGCATCTTTTCTGTCGTTAAGCTAAACAATAAAACAAAGTGTTCAGATGTATTTGATTTTTTATTAACCATATTTCCATAAAATTTTATCACAAATAAACTTAAATTTTTATGCATCATGACCAACTCTGAGTTGATCAGCATATTGCAATAACAAATTAAAAATAGTAAGTTGCAAAAGGAAAAAATGATACATGCTAACTGTAGCCTCCTCCATGAAATAAGAAAAAAAAACTAAACCATGTACAATTGTTATTCGCACAATATATTTTCATAATTTGTTTAAATATTTGTTTATTTCAACATCTTTGTTTAGCACGTAAAATGTGTAGGTTGCCATTGAAGTATAATGTCATAGAACAGACATCTCGAACAAAATGTGTCTCTCGCCCGGGAGGTTCGATTCTCAACATTGAGCCCAGTTCTCCTTTAAAAATCGAACAAATCCATTGAAGATTGAAGCCACGTGGCACCAATGCATTGGGACATACATAGTGTTCGCAGTGTCGGTTCTATACAGGCTAGTAATAACATTTCAATGTAGGTTGCTTTATTTTGTAGCTATTACAGATTACTTTCAAAGATGTGGAGTTCTTTTGACATTCCTGATGTTAAGCATGTTTCATAAATGGTGGTAAAAATAAAACAGACATTCATAAGTGACTTTTGACTTAAATCTCAGAGTAATTTCTGAACCATTCAAATTATGGATATTTAAATGTACCCATGTGTAAGTGTGATTATTTAAAAGAGGCATTTAAGTGAGTAGTATGAGTATCATTACATTTTATGTATACATGTAATTCATTTCTGATCTTTCTTACTAATGTGCCAGCTTATTAGGAGTATGTGCAACATGAGTAACAACAGGTCATTTTCTGCATCAATAAAATGAAATAACATACCTACTCAAATACTATTCAACAATTATATATGTTGATAAGTACATCATATTAAAATATATTTAGACACTTACACCTCAATTCAGAGTCACTAACGGTTACTTAAATCGCTCCTTAGTACAGAATTTGTATGGTGATTCTTGACTAAGGACCAATTAAAGTAATCATTAGTGACTCTGAGTTAGGGCGTTAGCATAGCAACATTTAAATAATAACATAATTAAGTTTTACACTGATCATTGACTAACCTTGTACTAAATCAGGCCAATTAAGATTAGGTTAAAACAAGTGTCACAAATTAAAGTCACATATTTTGTACAAGCCTTGGCAAGTTTTAAGTAATAGACTCGTTTTACCTGAAATAAAACGATTATTATATACTTACCTTAGTAGAAGCTTATATAATGAGATAGGCATATCCTTTTCCTGTTGTGTATGTTCCTCTCTTTCTACCCTATATACATCTGTCTCTTTCGCACACCCCACCACCAGGCGTGCGGGCTTGCCTGGAAGCCTCCGCATTTTGTCTTCATTGCGTCGAATTCAGAAAGCCACCAGGCAGAAATTAAAACTAAGCTTCTACTAAGGTAAGTATATAATAATCGTTTTATTTCAGGTAAAACGAGTCTATTATAAACTTGACCGTTAGTAGAAGCTTATATAATGAGACCTGTTTGTTATCGCCTGGTGGAAAGCATTCGCCAATGTGACTAGGTTTATTTTAGGTTTATAGTGCCTATTTTGAGTATCAGAATAAAAAATGCGTGTGCGAAAGGAAATAATAATTTTAATATCCAATTGTAATTACATACTTAAACATAGTAAATCATTTGAATCAATAATTAAATAAATACTTAATTGGTCTAGCCATCGACTACAACTTAGGTACTGTGATAATGATATTGAACAGAAGGTAACGTATGAAATATAAAAAATCAAGGTGCCGAATCAAACAGAGGTGTAACAGAATTGGCAATTAAATTAGTGCTCGAAAAAGTAATAACTTCACGACAGTAAAATTTTTGAAAAGTCTTTACCGATTTCCAGTTGCCTCTAGCTAAAATCTCCTCTATAGAAAAATTATTTATCCAATTTCTGGAAGCAACAGCGGCGCGTACGCTTCCCGGGGTATCTGAGATGCCTGCTTCCTTTAGAAGAGACTTAAACCATCCTGCAATGACGGTACGAGAAGCAGGTAATGGTTTACCCCGCAAGGTTATAAATAAATTTGTAGAACCAGAGTTTCTACGCCTATCATTTAAAATATTTATTGTTTTATTGATCCAGTAAATGGGATTTAAATTTTGATTCTCTAAATTATTTAAAAGCTTCCAGCCTGATTGCCTATAATCTCTACAGTCGGTCTTGGACCCAAACAAGGGCCAGAAAACTATACAGTCATCTTGAATAGAACAATGTTTGTTGTCAACGCATAACAGGGTTAAGTCGTGGATTCTGCGACCTGAACAAAGACATAACAAGGCTGCTGTATGTCTAACAATCTGAAAGGTATTTGAATCCTCAATGGAGTAATTACTCATAAAAGTGGTCAGTGTGTCAACGTCCCAAACAGGGGGTTTCGGTGTCTTGGGGTTTTTTAAAGATATTGATTTAAGGACATGCTTTACAAGTACATCTTCAGATAACTTACCAGACAACTCTGTGTTACAGAGTGTGGAAATTACTGATTTATGAAGAAGTATTGTATTGTAAGAAAATTTAAATTTTAGATGCAAATCTGCCAAAAATTGTGCAAGTTCAGATCCTTCGGGATGAAATGGATTTATGTTATGATGTTTCGACCATGACAACCAGCGATTCCAGGGAGTTCGGTAGGTTTTCAGAGTGGACGTTCGCCATGACGATTTTAATAAAGAAATTTGATCTGGATCCCAATTTTTTATTTTGTCACCCCACCCCCACATTTCCAAATTTCCAAAATCATGTCTTGAACCTTGGGAGGGGGTAACCCTGTCGTTGTGTCGATCAGAAACCGTTTCAGATTCGTTAAGGTGAATGGAGCCGCAATCGCTCGTGATTTCAGGTCCGCTCGCCAGAACACCTTCTCCCACCGTGGCACTACTATCAAGTACAAGCCTGTTGCTTGATTGAGGTGCATCAATACCCGGGGGATTAAAAACGGTGGCGGAAATATCCACGCGAGTGGGAAATTCCACGTTACACTGAACGCGTCGTGAAACATCGCATTCTGGTCGTTGAAATCTAAGGTTACATAGTTCGCTAGTACTCGAGCTGTCTTGGACGCCAATAGGTCGATCACGGGCGTCCCCATCTTTGCAAATATCATTACTGTGCAATTCGGAAGTAGATGCCATTCCGGAGGTCGTCGGTGCCTCGATAAGCAATCGGCATGGTTGTTGAATTTCCCCGGAATATGATATATTTTGAAATGAATCTGATAATTGTCTAGAATCTGTAGGATTCGATGAGTTAGCTTCATGAGTGACTGGGACTTGGTCCCGCCCTCGTTGCGCAAATAAGCTACCGCAGATCGGTTGTCTGATTGAATGAGAAGCGATCCTCCTGTCATTTGTGCAGCCTCTAACTCTAGGACTTTTAGGATTGCTAGCAGCTCCTTTAGGTTGCAGTGAAGATGTTTCTCTTCTAATTCCCAATTGCCTGACATGGCCTGATTGTTCAGTTGAGCTCCCCATGCGGTGTCCGAGGCATCCGTGGCAAGAAAATGCGTTGTTGGCGGTATGTGAATCAGGGAAGCAAGATGACAGTTTTGCAGCCACCAATGCATTTCCTCTAAGACTACGCCAGGCAGAGCGTACCTGGCCTGTGTCGAGTGTCTCAGAAGGGTATTTAGAAACATTAGTGCTGATCTGTGGTTCAGTCTGCCCCTTGGTACAACAAAACTGGCAAAATTTAGGAGACCTACAATGCTTTGAAGTTCTTTCAGTGATACTTTGCCCGTATTTAAAACCTGGGATATCTTGATGACCACAGCAGCTGACTTTTCTGCTGGCAGACTTTTGAAATTGTTCCAAGGGTTCCAGACAATGCCTAGGAAAGTAATTTGTTTCTGTGGAACAAGAGCAGATTTTTCGTAATTTATTGTGAAACCGAGGTACTCTAATGTTTCTACAAGTACAGTTACATGCTCGGCCAGCACTTGGGGATTCTGGTGTGCAAGTAAGAAATCGTCCAGATAGACAATTATCCTGATGCCTCTTTCTCGAAGAATTTGTGCTATCCAGTTTGTGAGACACGCAAATACCTTCGGCGCTGTGCTTAAACCGAATGGCAGACAGGTCATTTCGAGGATTTCGTCCTTGTATAGGAGGCGCAGGAACCGTCTGTGTCGCTGGGCTATCGGTATATTGAAATCCCACCAAAAACATAAATGTAAAAAAGGAGAGCCAAGTTCAATACAAAAATTATGCTTGGCTGTGGGCTTCGCCGCAAAAAGAATAGAGATCTAAATGAGTGCCAAGTTCTATGCAAAATCGAAATATGTATTTATAGGAACAAAATAACATTATGAACAAGTATTAAACTCTATTTCTTTGCTTTATTGGATACCTATAATAATTGCTGTTATTTAAAAATGTGAGATCTAAAAGTAGGTTAGATTTGACTTGGCCAGTTTTTATCAGAATTAAAATGTTGAATAACTTTTTAAAATGACTGATGTAATGAAAACTGGCCAAGTCAAATCTAACCTACTTTTAGATGTCACATTTTTAAATAACAGCAATTATTATAGGTATCCAATAAAGCAAAGAAATAGAGTTTAATACTTGTTCATAATGTTATTTTGTTCCTATAAATACATATTTCGATTTTGCATAGAACTTGGCACTCATTTAGATCTCTATTCTTTTTGCGGCGAAGCCCACAGCCAAGCATAATTTTTGTATTGAACTTGGCTCTCCTTTTTTACATTTATGTTTTTGGTGGGATATCATTACTTTTTGTAAAGAAAAATATACCCTGTCCACAAATCTTAGAGACTAAATAGACGTTTCATGGATGACCAGTTTCAGGTGTAAATTAAATAGTGATCACCATAAACCGGAAAGTGAATCGGAATAAGTTGAATCCTAAAAAAATTTTTTTTTAAACGCTTTTATTTCAATAATGTTTAGTTTATAAAATTAGCTACAAGTTGTGAAAATTTCAAGTCTCTACGTAAAATAGAACATAGAGAATTATGCGTCTAAAGTCTGAAAATCGTTTTTTTTAATTTAACAACAAATAAACAATGAAAATTAGTTTAAAATATGATTTTCGTGTATTGTCATCGGAAATACACATGTCTGCCAAATTTCATCAATTTTCATTAAAGGGAAGTCATTCAAATTAACGTTACAAGATTTGATCCTCCGAAGTGAAGCTAAATAAAAGCGTTTAAAAACATTAGATTTTACGGTGACTCGAATATTTGTATGATTATTGAAGAGTTCCTAAAACTGGTACAAAAATAAGTTTAAGCAACCATATTATCATATATAATTATATTCATAATATATTTATCCTGATTAACTGAATTCAAAAGTTATTCTGCTTACAAGAACGAGTATTTGGTTATGGAACGAGTATTCGGTATACAGCTAATTTTATACTATTTAGCCGCGTACTAAATATCTAGCTAAATATGACAAACAGGCGATTTTCACACTGCTCCGCGCACCGCCACCGTAGATCTGCCTCACCGCGCATTGTTTTAATGGTGTACCAAAGTATATCAGCTTCTATGAAAAACACGCATGGTACAACACATTACAACGACTTTCCGCAAGGGACAGCAAAGGACAAATTGTCCGTAGAAACGCGTAAAATTACGGTTGGGGCTGCGGTGCGGTCAAAAACAGCTATGTTCGAATATCTATTTGGCGGAAACTAGCGCCATTGATTAGGGTAGCATAACTCAGCAAACTTCACTCCGTGTACAACAGCCATGTTTATATATCTGTCACACACTAGCGCCATTTAGAAATGGCCATTATTGGTGGCCTATTTTCTGTAAACAGCTGGAAACATTTTCAACTTTCCCTTCATATAAGATGGCCCTCGTTTTACTTCAATACTCCATGCGCTGAAGTATGCCATATTGAGCCCCGCGTGCACAGAGGCCTTAGTGCGACTTTAACGTGACATAACAGGCTCACAATGTAAATGCGAGTTGACTAAGATTTGTATGGGACCAAAGTTTTTCTTTTCACTGCCGCTAGATGGCTCTGCTTCGGTCCCATACAAATTTTGTATGGGGACACCACTTATTTTTCGACTTTTTTTATTTTTTGATTTTTTCCTACGCTTACACACAATTACCAAGCTGGATTCCAAATTTCATCCTTCTAGGTCATCTGGAAGTAGGTTAGATTTAGGTACTATATGTCAGTCAGTCAGTACTAAAATTTACGACTTTTTGACCTTCATATCTTTATAACCGTTTGAGCTAGCTTCATGAAATTTGGGCTTCTACATGTCCTTATGGATATAGTTAAACATACGTAGTTTTATGTGTTTACGTTAAAGAGGTTATAACTTATAAAAGGGTCAAAAGTGGCACCAAGTGGTTCGTGTAATATTACACTCGGCGCTGGCTAGCCAGTTCCTTTGCTTGAACTTGGCTTGACACGCTGCCGCGTGTCTAGATATGTCAGTCAGTCAGTCAGTGCTAAAATTTACGACTTTTTGACCTTCATATCTTTATAACCGTTTGAGCTAGCTTTATGAAAGGAGAACCCCAGCTTCCATAGAAACTCAGGCCTAAGTAGACAAGACTGGAAATTGGCTGTCAATTAGATCATTGCAAAAGGTTTAATTTCTCCAATTTTCACGGCTGTCAGCAATGGCCAACTAAGGAAATCCTAGAATGAATTACCTTAATTATAGGTTATGATTATGTCATACTCGTGTCACAGTGCTATTTAATATGTATGTTGCACTTACTATAAACCAAATACCTACGAATAATCATTACAAACGTAATAAAATAAAAAATACTAACACTTAAACTACGAGTTTAATGGCTAAAACTAAGTTGGCGGGTGACTATTATACTATCTACTAATTCAATGGTTTTCACCCAAAACGAATGTCATAAAAAGGTTGTTTAATAAAAGCTATTACATATTTCAAGAGATTTTATTAGTTATCATTATAATATGTACTATATTAATATTTCGTCTAGTTGTGCAGGAAGCGCTATATTTCGTTGGTACCTTGCCCAATCAAGATACCATAATATACCCATTGTAAGTATGGCCACAGCAACCTCCTGATCTTCTAAAGATGTATAGGGTACATTATCCAGTGTTCTGGACTTATTCTGAACCTTTGTCAGTCACAAAACAGGCGATTAAGGAGTCCATATTCATATAGTATTGGTTTGCAAGAAATTGTAGCGAAACTGCGAAACACATTCACCAAAACACAAGTACGAAAGCGAATACAATAGAAAATTAAAATCACTGTGTGCGTGTCGATGAGTTTCAATAGTAAATAGGACTCCAAATACGCTGAAAATATTTGATAGTAAAAATATACAAGAACTAGAAAGAACGTGGAAAGATGAAAGATCGATGACAAATATGACAATACAGTGATGTTATTTATAAATACTATGGTTACCAAAATGACATTATTAGGGATTACATCATCTTTGTTGTCAATCGATTAATCGATGTCAAAATATTCGAAATGTAATTTAATAAAATTAGCGTAACGATTAAATGGTAATTATAATATATTACATAGTTTTGATTTAAATGGAATACGAGAATATGTTAAAATTAAATTAATATTATAATTATAATCAATAAATAATATATAAAACATATTATTATGTTCCATCAATCGATAATTATCAATCGATTCAATCGATTATAACATCGTATGTAATGAGGTAAATACTGTGAAAACTTTTTTGCATTATTTTGTTCATTTCGCAAGAGCAGCTGAAGCTAAGATTTAAATATGTTTATCTTATAAATAAGACGAATTTTTTGGTATATAGTTTACTCTTGTCTAGTCCGATGTTCTAACACAGATTACATATGGTTCGGGGCCGAAAATTGGGGATCTCCTTTGGGCTTCTACATATCCTTATGGATATAATTAAACACACGTAGTTTTATGTGTTTACGTTAAAGAGGTTATGAGTTATAACTCTTTTCACTGCCGCTAGATGGCTCTGCTTCGGTACTATACAAATTTTGTATGGGGACACCTCTTATTTTTCGACTTTTTTATTTTTTGATTTTTTTCTACGCTTACACACAATTACCGAGCTGCATTCCAAATTTCATCCTTCTAGGTCATCTGGAAGTAGGTTAGATTTAGGTACTATATGTCAGTCAGTCAGTCAGTACTAAAATTTACGACTTTTTGACCTTCATATCTTTATAACCGTTTGAGCTAGCTTCATGAAATTTGGGCTTCTACATGTCCTTATGGATATAATTAAACACACGAAGTTTTATGTGTTTACGTTAAAGAGGTTATGAGTTATAAAAGGGTCAAAAGTGGCACCAAGTGGTTCGTGTAATATTACACTCGGCGCTGTCTAGCCAGTTCCTTTGCTTGAACTTGGCTTGACACGCTGCCGCGTGTCTAGATATGCTTGCGATAGGTCGACTTTGCACATCCAGTCCTGAGATTGAATGAACTCTGGCACGCGGTACATGTTTATTAACCGAAAGCGACCTGTTATGACATGCCAATTCAACGACCTCAGATTGAATATGGGCCGGTATGAGCCGTCGCTTTTTGGTACTAGAAACATTGGGGACACAAAGCTTGGAGAGCAATCTGCTGTGACCAAAACTCTCTGCTGTTTCATTTGACGAATTATTAAGTCCATTTCGACCGACTGAATTGTGCGACGACGATCGCTTATTAGATTTGGTGAAATCAAGGGAGGCTTTTGTAAGAAGGGTATGCGATACCCTGTTATTATTTTTATAACCACATCTGAAGCTCCCATTTCCCTCCATCGACTGACATGATGTGCCAGTTGACCTGCCTGGAAGTGAATCGACCGCGAGTCATTGTTTTTGTTTCTTATTGCCTTTATAGCCAGGCGGTGAGAAGCGACGCTTACGTCCTCTTTGTGGCTGTCCACATTGTATCGATCCGCGAGATCGAAAGGAAGTATTTCTATGATTAGTATTATAGTTATGCTGCTCTCTGCTCCCACTCTGTGCTTTGGGCTGAGAATGGAAAGTATTTTGAAAGCCCTGCGAGGGCTGATTGTAATGGCTATGCACAACGTTATGGTGATCATGACAACAACCAGCCTGACCATGTAATGGTAATTGATTACGTGCTGACCCCTGCGAGGGGAGGCGTGCAACAGATGAGGGCTTTGCTCGCGAAGCATTGCCACTATAAGTTTGGTTAACCGGCCAGAAGGTTTTTCTAACCCCACCTGCTTTTTCCAATGCAGATGTAAAAGCTACGGGTTCAAAAATATGAGTATTCGAAGGCGGGATTTTATTTAATGACACTTTTATTAATGAGTCCTTAACTGATTTAAGGATGCCATCCCTTCTCATTTCTATGGTTTCAGCTCTGTGACCGCAAGCCATTTGTAAAAGATCTTGGGATACCTTTACAAATTCGCCTTTGAGGAAAATTTCATCAATTTTTTCGTTCAGATTAACAAGAGCAGCGTTAGGAGATCTAGACCATGAAATTAAATTACGTAGGCCATGCAAAATAACTTCTTTTTGCTTTAAAATGCAGAAAGTGATTGCCGCATATGATTTATCGGAATAAGCCAAATGGCGTATGTTATCATATGCCCTCACCTCTTCGTTTGTTTCGAGTTCGATAAATCCGGGTGAATGATTGTATAATTTTTGAGTTTCAGAATATCTAATTTCGGACCATGCACTATTACCAAACCGTTGAACTTCGTCTAACATTTTTAAAAATGCATCAGGAGTTTTTGGAACCGAGGGATCTTTAAGCTTTGTCTCGATATCGAATGAAAAATCGGGTATGTCAAAATTCTTGTCAGTCAAAGGCACTTGCGAAGCGCAACAGTCATTATAAAGTTCGCGGCTAACATCAGACATAAATGATTCATTATCATTATCACAATTGTTACGTAAATTATTTTCGAAGTACTGAACAGTTTTTTGCAACTGGCCTACATCACTAGATAATTTTTCTATAAGACGACGATCATGCTGCCTCTGCTTTTTAGAACGTCGACGCTTCGACTTCTTTTTCTTCTTCCTTAAATCTCGCGAAGATTCAGAGGAATTAGACGATGTCGAGCTGCTACTGTTACTGCTCGAGGATGTGGATCGCGTCTCACGCAAACGTGATTGACTAGCATGAGGAACCTCATTCATAGTGACAATGGTTTCGTTCTGATCATCGTTATCCATATTTGATCACTTTTTGAATAAACGAATCTAAAAATAACCATAAAACCAACAATGATGTAAAGTAAAATATTGAGGGTAGAATAATATAAGTATATTATACCGAACGGTAACACCGTTATATTAAATATGAGATACTTGTGCAACTTACGTGTGGACCTCGTCGTAATGTAGATAACACAATTAACTTCACTTACGACAAATTTTAATGAAGTATGCAGTATTTTTTAATAATTTTTTGAACACAAGTATCTAGATGTGAACTCAACAGGAAAATTCACGCCAATGAAGACAAAATGCGGAGGCTTCCAGGCAAGCCCGCACGCCTGGTGGTGGGGTGTGCGAAAGAGACAGATGTATATAGGGTAGAAAGAGAGGAACATACACAACAGGAAAAGGATATGCCTATCTCATTATATAAGCTTCTACTAACGGTCAAGTTTATAATACTTTGATATTAAATTTGGTCATAAAGTTATTATAAGTGTTAATAAATAATATATTAGGAAATTCATCACACTACATAATTAAATTATAGCTACAATATAAAGGTTCATGTATAGTATGTATTGTTATAAAATTTAATAAAAAAATACTTAGCCTACATTTTATACAATTTTATTACTTAATTCATTTGATTTCCATAATGTACTGGAATGTCTTGATTTTTATGCTAGTTTTTGGTATAGAAAAATACTCTCCTGGATGCTTGAATTGAGCCATCTCGCTTTGCTATTGTATTAAAAGCGCAATACATAATTACAATACATTAAGAATTTCTTAGTGCAGTAAGTGCTTTCAACACGGAGACGCTGCAAGCCGCAGTATACTGGCATACATATAAACACTTCTTGTGGACAAAAGTAATAGGGTAAGCAGTACTATGATTGGCCCTACAATGTGCTCACCTAATTTGATAATTTCTTGCTTCAAAATAAGGTTCATAATCACGAAACATTTAATGTTAAGTTGTTCCTTGGGAAGCTGGTAATTTAAATTGATTATAACTACATAATAATATTATACGTATTTTACTTCATTAACAACTTTAATGTAACAAGCTATTTGAGTTACGTTGTTATTACTGAAAATCTATTCAAAATAACGGAGCAAGGTAAAGATAAAAATACCATTAATTCATATAATTAACGCACTCAGGAAACTACGAAGTTCCTTTAGATGACGGGATATTTTTCTTCTTTTTAGCTAGTATAGGAGCAGGCTTGAATAAAACAAAAATGGCACCTTTCAAAATCTATTCGCTCTATCTATCTATAATAATCCTATGCATCTCATGACATGAATTGTAATTTCGCGGCCTGGGTGTGCTAAAAGCGCAAATGAATGCGAGATGGTTCGATTCTAGTATCAATTACTATAATAAAAAATAGTTTTATTTAGAGATCGCATAGATTCTCCGAACATTATTGTTCCCCAAGTTCGATTTCCTCCTTACGATAGAATCATAGAAGAGTTGAATTATACGTCAGCGGCGAAGGAACGCGTACGTTCGACAATCGTTCTTTGAATTGAGCAGCCAATATATTTGTCTCGACCTATAATGTATTTTCTACGAAGTCCTCACACAACAGTATGAAATAATGGCACGAAGACTTATCAGACGTTTTTTATATTAGGTATATAATAATATACAGCTACTTGACTGCTTTAACGAGATTCAAAATATATTTCTTAAATTATAACTCGACTATAATATCCATTAGTAAGTTATTCGCCCACTTAAATTCTCTTACATAACAATATTCACAGCTCTAGGAGTAATAGGTACGTCAATCTATCAATACCTTGTATGCAATAATATAGATAACCGTTATAATAAATTAAATTTCACTAGAGAGTAGTAATTCTTCCATGCCCATGTGTCCACGATGTCTCCAAACCCGGTACCTTGCTATGTCCTTACGAGTCACCATGCCGACAACCTAAGAAAACCAGTTTTAAAATCATCTGACGTTTACACAAGCCACAGATAATAATCAAATCAATAGACGAACCTGTAGTCCCATTGTACAAATAATATTTATTCCTAAAAGATTGTTCTATATGCTGGGAACCAAAAAAATCTCTGACATTACAAAAAGTTGCAATATCATCATTGCAACCTCATGATACTGGATCCTGCTTCATAATGAAAGGGTTTAAGGCCACTGTCCACTACACCGGCCAAATGCTTTGGCAGACTTCACACTTTGAAAACATGGACAAGTCTCAAGTTTGTAGGTCTTCTCAGATTTCTTCACTAGACCACATATTACAACAATACCATTACCATTACTATGATTTTTTTATGGAAATAGCCGGCAAACAAGCTGACCACCTCACGGTAAGTGGCTATCATGGACCCACCCCTAGACACCAGCACCACCAAAGGCATCACTGATATGTTGCCGGCCAAGAAAGAGAGAAGAACAAAATAAAGAACTAGCATTCAAGGCCCCAGTACGAGTCATTTAGCGGCTGACTGAAGCAAGACGGTGGTAGCTATATCCAGGCAGTCCCCACGGAGAAATAATAATAGCAATAATGGTGTTAATGAACTATTAAAATCATTATTACCAATATAATCCCTTCGAGGGGCCGTACCACGGGATGGATTAAGTCGCCTCTTACGACACCCATCCGGTATGGGGTTGTAGTTAGTATTTTAAGCCGCCCCAATACGGCTAACAACACAACATTTAACAAAATAAATTTTACAGGTTTCCTCAGGTTTATTCACCAGATCAAGTGACTTATTATGTATAATGACCATTACTACGACAGTTCGCTTCAGAGTGACTACGACTTGACTTGAACTGGCCTGTGTGGAACTGGAGCAGTTTGTTATAGTTTGCGTGTATCGACCCCCCTCTGGTGATTTTACTAGTTTTGAAGATACATTGGAGGATGCACTTAAACGGTTATGTGTTTCTAGAAAAGGATTAGCGATATGTGGCGACTTCACTTAAACATTTTATCAGATAGTACTATGGCTACTAGGCTACTAAGTTTGTTGCCAAAAAAATGACGTGCAAAAGTGTATCAGTGATACCTATATGAATAAAATATTTTGACTTTGAGTTTGACCGACCTCATTGACGTCATTAACGATGGGCAGGTGTCTGAGGCCGAGCGCGCGGAACAGCCGGAACAGGCGCGGCAGGGAGGCGCGGTGCGGGAGCGTGTACGGCGACGGGTTCATGAACGGACGCAGGTCGATCGTACACGTCTTCTCCCACTCCGATATCTCTAGCTGTTGGATACCATACATGGCTTAATCCTAATCATAATAGATATCATAGATAGTTCTGGTAGAATATTAATTATTAATTGGTACTATAGCTTGTGTGTAATTGTCACAATGTGGCAACAATGATTGACATGGATCTTAAGCCAATCTCACTTGCTAATACGCTGTGAGGTTGATGGACTCAGTACCCAGCTTAATCCCTACGGCTCCGGTGCACAGTGGTAGTTTTCGGATCCCCAAATCAAAAAAAAAATTGCATCATTATTCAACAGAAACAAAACTAACTTCATCTATAGAGGGATACCGCGGATATTCCTTCCGGAACATGTCCATGTCCACCTTGAAATTGGACCAGGTGGTGTTGGCGTTCTCGTTGTAGATCTTGTTCTGCAGCAGCACGATCAACTGCGAGCGCAGGATCAGCCCGCGGAGACGTTTGTATGTGCGCACCTCTGCCTGATAAACGAAAAAAATTGATAAGATAATACATTAACTGCCGCATCGAGTCAAACTGCAAACTTGACAAGTACACTTGATTGAATATGGCGAGCTTAATGTTCTTTGTTTTTTTTTTTAATTATATCTACAGTATAAGTACAGTAGCAATGAATAATAGCCTAGCGGTTAGAACGTTTGTCTCTCGAACGCGGGGGTAAAGTTCAAATCCAAGCACGCACCATTAATTTTCAAATATTATGTGCATATTACAAGTTAATTATCACTTACTTCTGTTAAAGAAAACATTGTGAAACCTGCACGCCAGAGAGTTCAGACATAAAGTTCTCAAAGGTGTGTGAAGTCTACCAGTCCGCACTTGGCCAGCGTCGTAGACTATGGCCTGTATCCCTCACTTTGTGAAATTAGACCCCGAGCCCAGCAGTGGGACAGTTTTTTTTTTTTTTTTTTAATTTATTTATCATTTAACAAGGTTACATAAAATAGTAGCATTAGATAGCATTATAAAAACCACTGAGGTTTATGCGTTAATGCTATGTGTTTACATCAATTTCAACTTACAAATTATGCCATCTTATAGTACCTATGGCTAGTAAAAACTATATATATATATGTTAAATTAATAGTTAGGTATTGGTTGTTCTAACAATTGTTTAATAGATATGACTTTAATTTACTTTTAATATTAATTGGCTTTATTTCATCTCGTAGGTCAGTAGGCAATGAATTAATAAGTCGAGGAACCAGGTAACTTAGCGTACGTTTGCCGTAATTATTGTTCGCGCGCAGCGTGCATAGCTGCCGGCGAGCGACGGCCCGTGTGCATACAGGATGTTTTATTACATCCCAATACATACTATTAAAAAAGTTTTCTTTTAGTATCAGATATTTCACTTGAGTGAATACTGGTAGTATTTTACTTCGTTTGAAAAGTTCTTGATCATTATTTAAAATTTGATGTCTATTATTAATGGTTTTAAATATTTTTAATTGGAGCTTGAATATATCTTTAAGATATGTGTTGTATGTACGCCCATAACTACTTAAGCCATATTGAATGTATGATTCGGCCAGTGAATTGTAAAGCATTAATTTAACTTTATAAGGGATTCTATTTTTTAGGATAGTTATATTAGCCAAAAATTGTCTAAGTTTACTACACACTTTTTCAATATGACTACTCCAGTTAAATTTTTTATCAATAATTAATCCTAGGTAAGTATGGGTATCAACGCGTTCAATAATGGGGCACTGACACCCAATGTTATACGTGGCATGAAGGCAATTATGGTCGTGTGCCACTAAGTTGTTCGATGGCAATTCAGGTAAGTGAGGTGATTTGATAAGTAGCAGTTTAGTTTTGCTATGATGGGTTGTTGCTTTGCTTTGATTTGCTTCTTTTATATCTACAGTGTGACTGTCGGTTACCTCATCAGCGAGCGGCGGGTCGACAACCGGAAACCCGTTGTAGGACACGACGCGCAGTATCTCGACAATATGGCCGACGTTCTCCACGGTGCGCAGCGAGAACACCGGGTGCGACATCACCTCGGACGCGTAGATGTTATGGGTCAGCGGCGGCGGCTCCCAGGGCAGCAGGGGGACCCCCGCCAGTTGGATTAGGATGTCGTATATACCCTGGGATGTTCACAATTTAACATACAATATAACGGTACACATCAACAAATAAAGACCGAAAGAAACGTCCGTCTCCGATGGTATCTGACACCAGACTGCTCGACTAACAACTACCCACTTAACTTGTGCACCTTTGTACGATGTATAAAAATATTGTAAAATCGTATGTATAAAAAGTTGCTTTTTGCTCACTCAAATTGGCATGCGTTAAATATTTATTTATATACGACTAGGAAATCTCCGTCGCTTCGCTTCGGGAAAAATAGTAAAAAAATAATATAATATAGCCTATGTCACCCGGGGATAATGTAGCTTCCCAGCAGTGAAAGAATTTTTCAAATCGGTTCGGTAGTTTCGGAGCCTATTCAATGCAAACAATCAAATCTTTCCTCTTTATATATTCGTATAGATATAGATTAAGCCAACTGTCAAATGAATAAATGATTAATATTTGTTATTATTATTTTAACACAAAATTCGACATCTATTTGTCACTTTAAAGTGACCATTTGACTTTTACCATCACAAACACTATAATTGACAGTTGACATTAACCAAAACTACCCATATAATCGATTTTCTACAAATTCCACGGGAACCCTAAACTTTTCCGGGAAAAAAGCAGCCTATGTGTTAATCCAGGGTATACGCTATCTCCAACCCAAACAGCCAAATCAGTTAAGTAGTTGTGGCGTGAGGAACAAATACCCAAACATCTTTACAAACTTTCACATTTTTTTTAATGGAAATAGCCGGCAAACGAGCTGACGATCCACCTGATGGTAAGTGGCTATCGCCGCCCATGAACATCAGCAACACCAAAGGTATCACCGATGCGTTGCCGACCAAGAAAGCAAGAAGAAAAAGAAAGAAAGAACTGCTCTCAAGCCCCCAGCCGGAACACGACGAGTCGTTTGGCGGCCGACTCATGCTCGAGGGTGGTAGCTATCCACGCGAACCCCTGGAGAAATAATAATAGTAAAATGTGTGCAATTCACACATGGTAGAAGTGAAACTTTCCAAAATTTTGATTTCAAGATAATGATATGAAAAAGCAATAAATCGAATCTTAAAGCAATAAATCGAAGCGCCATCAATGAATACAACTTAGCACTTTTTAAAAATCTATCTAGCAATAAAACGAATGTTCTATCTTACTCCTCACGCCATCTATGAATACAACTTAGCATTTTTACTGTCTGTATATTGTATAATCGGCTGGTCGATCGACAGAATGAAAGAATAAAATTCTTATTTTTTGTTGATAAATTCTTTGAAAATATTTAAAAAAGCATTTGAAAGTATTTAAAAACAGTATAAAAATAAAACTAAAAAAAAAGAAATATTGTGAGACGCGAGCCTGCGCATTAGGTATTGTGTCTCTACGTCCTGACCATTGAGCTACGGACAATTTAAATTGAATGACGAAATTAGCGGTTATATTATCTTACCTGTCGTTGCATCCGGTTTCAAATCACTAACGATTCTAAAGAAGTTTCACTTCAATAATGGTATTAATTAACAATTAAAATCAATACTACCAATATAATCCCTCCGAGGGCCCTACCACCAGCGGGCCGGATTTATGATATTAATAGGATACCTCATTAAAGAAGTCGCCAGTCCACTTGGCAACCACGAGGGTGATGATGACGGGCAGCGCGTTGGAGATCTGGCCGGTGGTCTCGATGATGATGACAGTCAGCGAGATGGTCATGCGCACCACTCCGCCCAGCTGCGCCGCCGCGCCCACTAGCGCATACTTCGCCGGGTTTATCGACTGGACGACACAGATATTGCTATACAATATTGATTTCTAAGGTACAATAAGTAAGGTACATACGATTGGTATTGACTTGAGCTAAATTTCAGCTCTCATAGCCCTTTTTGGCTTTTGTCGATCCTACATTGAAGGTCATTAATTTTACTGACCGAGTTAAGTATAAGCAGACGCGGTCTATAGTAGAACGGGTGAACGCTAGAAACAAAATTTCTTGAGCTTCGGAGGGCTCGTTAAACCGTCGGTTCCAGTTGTATCATAAAATAACAGTTGTTAAGCCATGTTGGCTGCCTTCACGAAAATTCCGACATTTGGGTTGACCACTAACCAAACAAATCAATCCTTACTGAAGCGTAAGATTATGCTCTACAGTCTAGGCCTTCTGTAGAGAATAGTACCGTGTAGTAGTTGGCCCTTGGCTGTCAAAGACCTTCGGATGGCACAAAACTTTCCAACATTTATGTCGTCCACTAATCGCCACCAATCCACACTTTACGCTCACACTCACAGTACGCACACACCCACAGCACGCTCACACTAACAGTACGCACACACACAGTAAGTACGCACACACCCACAGCACGCTCACACTAACAGCACGCACACACCCACAGGACGCACACACCCACAGCACGCTCACACTCGCAGTACGCACACACACACGCGCACACACTAACAGTACGCTCACACTAACAGTACGCACACACTCACAGTGCACATACCCACAGCACGCTCACACTCATTGTACGCTCACACGCACAGAACGCACACACCCACAGCACACTCACACCAACAGTACACACACCCACAGCACGCTCACACTAACAGTATGCACACACCCACAGCACACTCACACTCGCAGTACGCACACACTCACAGTGGCTGGCAGCGTGTACTGTATGAGGATGGCGAGCAGGCGGCCCCACGCGGCGCCCAGCAGCAGGTTGGGGATGAACAGGCCGCTCGACACCGCCAGCCCGAACGTCCACGCCGACAGCGGCAGGTAGCACACCACGAACACCAGCAGCGACCACGGCTTGTACGAACCTGGGACGCACGAGAAGCTTAGTACGCCGGTGTTGCCAGCTCTAACTACTGGATTACGGTAGATTCTTCCGTAAGATTACCATAGATTCTAATAAAATACGATAGATTGTATGATATTTGAGGTTTTTTCCTACTAAAAGCAGATTTTAATGTGGGTCAAAATACGGTAAAATGTACTTAAACACTAAAAATAAATACGGTAGATGTACCATCATTATCTGGTAGCTGGCAACACTGGCGTACGCTGAGATGCAAGTGGCGTGGCGCAACGTAGCATTGGTGAGTACGCAGTGTCTAACTAGTTCAAGATGGTTTCACACAAGAAAAGCCAGTCTTTAACTCGAACAAGTTTACTTGTCATGTTTCCAGTAAACTTAGAAGGTATGGCTATCTCATGCAAACTGGATGCCGCATCAATTCAAACTGCAAACTTAACAAGTATACTTGATCGTGTATTAGCTTTACTATGTGCGTGTGCCTAACTCATCTATGTATGTATTTTGAGAGCCAGTTCTATCCTTGTTTCCTGGCCAGCAAGGATATATTGACCATTTTAATGCCACCGTAGTAACAGATGGTCATTAGATTTATAATTCCTTACTTACAAAACAAGGTACAAACCCATTGGATCGTGCAGAAAACTCCTTACAGATGCTTCGGGAGTTTGAAACCATATCGCAGCCAGGGCATTGTATTCGCCGTCAGCACAGTACAACTGAAAGCATGGAAACAATATTACAATCAAAAATAAATTAAGAAGATAAAATAAATCTAACTTAAATCTGAATCTAAACTTGAATCTAAAATATGAGACTAGCAACCGCTCTTGCTTTACTTTGATCGCTTCGGTTTGCGTATAGGACATTTTTTTAAAATAAAATATACCTACCCCATGTTATTCAAAAACAATACGCACACCCTCAGTGGAAAAAAACATAAGTCGTCTTACGTTAAATTTTAGTTATTAATATGATTGAAAAGAAGGACAAAAGCTGCATATGCTCAATTTTTTTCAAAATTTTATCATTAATCTTGACGGTTTTGTGCAAGAAATCGTAATGTAAATTCCTTTGACTACTTACTGACATTGTAACAGTTTTTTTGCTCTCCTGTAAAATTGCAATTTTCATCTTATGCCTTTTTTCCACTGAAGGTGCGAATAGGTAATCCTATGTGAAAGAATTTTTAAATCGGTCCAGTCGTTTGTAAATTTAACCATTACAAACAAACAAACAAAAACAAAAAAAAAACAAAACATCCTTTATAATATTAGGATAGACAAACATGATATGAACTGACCTGCAGCGGTACTTTAGTGGGGTCTTCCCCCAGCGGGCGACAGTCATTGAGCAGGAACATCATGAGGAACCCGCACGTGGCGCTCACCGCCGCCACGATACACGCCTCGATCACTCGCAGCGATGGCGCGGAAATGTACCTATCATCGAGTAATATTCAGTTTTTTTAGGGTTCCGTACGAAAAAACGAAAAACTGAACCCTTAGGGCCTTATCTAACTGACGGTTTCCGAGCGGATTCAAAGCGGAACGGGTGCGCAGCGATACGCTGCGCGTCCGCGGCGAAAACGTCGCGGACGTGAAGCGAATACACAGCGCTGTGCTTGTGCGTGGCGTGATTGCAATGTACAATACGCTCTCTGAACGCACACAACAAAATGATGTCCGCGACGTATTCGCTGCGCACCCGTTCCGCTTTGATTCCGCTCGGAAACCGTCAGTGTGATAAGGCCCTTAACCTTTACTACTGATGCTAAAATTATGAAAAAAAATACAGAGAATAGTTCTTTACTTAAATAACAGGTAAACCTATGAGAAGTCTATGGTCTTAAAAAAGGCAAAAATAAATAAAATGGAAAAATAATATTAAAGTTAATGCAGACTTAGCAGGGGCATTAGCCATTCTCAATAACATTCTTAAAGTTGGCCAGGTTGACTACAGCCTGTACCCCTTAACCCTCTCCTCAACTATGGGTTATAATAACGAACAACGAGAGATTAATTTGATACCTGATGCGAAACACGGCTAGTTTATAGTTGATGTGGTTCCACAGCGCGCCCAGCAGGCCACCGATCACACCGAACACCACAAATACGGGAAGCTCGTAGAATTGGAACGGGAAGGGCTCCATCTTTCCAAGATTCAACAGACCTACCACATTTCAAATGTATTAAATGAAGATTAGATTCTACCTATAGCTGCTTTGATAAGGGTAAAATAAAGATTTTCCATAATAATATCTCGGAAAATTTCAACATCTCCACGGACTAATACTTTTAGATAAAGGTGTATCAACGCTACAATTCTGTATGTTATATAAATATTTGAACAACTATCGACTTGAGGATGAGCAAAAGAGAATAATAGTACTTACTCCAAATTACATATTTAAATAATTAAATACCTGGATAACTAAGTTCCCCAGGATGACCGTGGTACGCGGACAGAGCGAAGTTTAGCGTGAACGTTGATACGACAGTCCCGAAGAATGTTCGCCAAGTAAGAGCTTGATTCCAAAAGCTAGTTCCTTCTTCCAATGAAAACAATACGCCGCCTGTAATTTAATAAGTTGTTATAGTCTATAAAACAACTGGGTTCGCCCGGACCCTACTGAAGCGAATTGAGTTTATCAGACTTGAAGTATCCAAGGATTGTATGTTATTTATGTCCAGGGGTGATAGAATTACACTCAACGCCTCACTTCACACAAACAAGAGCGCGAGTCTGCGTTCGTCTCTGTCA
Organism: Thymelicus lineola; assembly: GCA_963932265.1. Classification (NCBI taxonomy): domain Eukaryota; kingdom Metazoa; phylum Arthropoda; class Insecta; order Lepidoptera; family Hesperiidae; genus Thymelicus; species Thymelicus lineola. The sequence continues at coordinate 5,557,269 of OZ010691.1, forward strand.
CATTTATAGAACAACTCTCTCTCTCTCTTTCTCTTTCTCTCTCTCAACTAGTTTACATTACGAGACAGTTGTTTTACATAAAAAGGTAATGCTTGACATCAATCCCAACTGATGGTAAGTGACGAAGAATTTTGAAATTAATTAAAATAACATGTATTTATTTGCGTGAATGTAGTGATTCATAGAGGATTAAATATTACAATTTCGCATCTCACATTTGCCACATTGTTGGCATGGGAATTTTTGAGGATTACGGATAGATAGCACAAAGTCAACAACAGTTGAAGCGATGGCGTTGAGTGACTTTCGAAAAGTGTTTGTAACAAACCTACTTCGAATAAAACTTATTTCATTTCATTTCATTACAGATAAATACCTATGGGAGCCCCGAAAGCCGCCGACACGCCGGCCGCGGCGCCGCCAGACACGAAGTCGCGCTTCTCGTGGTCTTCGCGGAAGTACTGGAATATCTTGAAGTCTTTCTTGAACGTCGTGCTCTTGCCTTGCGATATGCCAGCCGCTACCACCGCGCCGCAATGAATCATTGGCCCTTCCTATTAAAAGACGGTAAGACCATCAAATGACCGAAAATTGTCGCGAGTGGCATGGACAACACAAATTAGACACCACTAGAATAGAATAGAATTGACGTTTATTTGCAAGGCCACGAACACATACAAAAAACAGAAAAAGGAATAAAACAGAATAGGCAATTAAAAATAATACTATTATGCAGCTTCTTACAAAATTATTACTAGATTAGGCTCACATGTATCCAGTGGCCTAGAAAAAGGAGCACACTCTGCATTGTGCCGTAATATTGATTTTCAGTGTGTTCTATTTGGTAAGTACAAATAGACATATGTACACTACAACATCCATGACCCGAGTACCACATAAATATCTGCCCCGGCTGGGAATCGAACCCGGGACCTCTCGCTTCGCAGGCAGGGTCTCTAACAACTAGGCTCCTGTAGCTGTCGCCATCAATAATATAATGACAAGTGAGACCCCATGTGCGTGAGTTTTGACCGTATGTGCATATGTATGTATGCGTGCGTGCGTACGTGCGTGTGTGGTGTGTTAGGGGGAGGGGAAACGGTTTCACTGTCAGCCAATTATCGCTCTACATACAATCCGTCCATCGCTAAAACTAGCCAAAAACCAATATACGTCAAGTACTTGTGTTTACTCCGTAACAAATACTCAAGATATAGAAGTTATTTTTAGTTATCTCGCTATGTATAAAATTATTGATACCTTCCCTCCAGCCAAGCCGCCCACGACGGCACTTATAACGCCCACTGCCTTGACGACCAGCGTCTTTATGCGAACCACCCGCGGCACCTTCACGCCGTTGAGGTAGCATTTCACTTGCGGTATTCCGCTGCCTCCGGCGACGGGCTGCAATCAACAAATAAACATAATATAGTTCAGCATTTTACATGAGGTATTTGAATAGTTTTCATTCATTTCGCAGCAATTACAATTCTTATTAATTATCATATCCACAACTTTACTTCTGTAACTTTATTTTTGAAATTGTAATGACATAACAAATAGCATAGTTATGCGAGACTTTTGCTGTCAAAAATTTAGAATCAACCCTAGGAGTGGAAATTAAACTACTAAGTGATAAGGGTTTAAGAAAACATGCGTGTTAAAGTAATTGCAATCCATGAGCTAATTTTATCAGCAAATAATAATTAATTACTCATCCGTCCCTATCGCTGGAATGTGACACATATTTGGTATGTAATGGACTATGATATACGCAGCGCCACTGTATACGTATTATCCACACAACTGATAACATAATAAGTCATATAACTGCAGGGAAAACGGACTGTAAAATTCGAAATGATTCATGGGCGTGATAGGAGTTTATTTTGTGGGATTTTTTGACCAACATTTACGATATTAAGATGTGTAGTAGTTTTAATGATACGAGACTTATTCGAGATTAGTGATTTTGATACAAAATAAAAAGTACACATTTTAGTTTTATACCAACAATAGGTAGAAATGAAAGAATCACAACTTGGTAAAAAGCATTGAATTTTGGCAATTGACCACTATTGAGAACTCACTTATAGGAAACACAAAATAATTATGGCTTTTTGACTGATATATAATAAATTCAGTAGCGGCGTTAGGGTAAGGCGCGGTTGGGCGACCGCCCAGGGTGCCAGGTTTGAAGGGGCGCCGCAGGTAGTCATAACGGAACGCTTATAGTTTCGTCATGTCTGTCTGTCCGTCCGTCCGTCCATCTGTCGGCTGCATACCGTCAAGACCCTTTTCTGGAAAGCTGTAACTTGGCATGGATTTACATATTTATTATTTTTGTATGGGTTTCAACGGCAGATAGGGGGCGCCGTAGAAATCTCGTTCATAGCACTGGTAGTGCTAAAACCGGCACTGAATAAATTCTATTGTATTTGGTTCAAAATTTAGAGCATTTCTAACTCACCTCAACATACGCAACCAGCACAGATCCAAAGAAAACTATACACACATTTGTCAAGACCCATAGTAGATATGGAACATACAATTGGTCTGCTAAAACAGAGCTGTCAACAGCTGAGAGAATGTGCTAAGGGTATTAAATTATTAAAATTAAAAATAATGGTAGAAAATATTTAGACAATTCTGTGAATAAATAAAAAATCTTTAAAATTGAAATTAAAAGATTTTTTTACTATTCATTAACCAGATATAAAATTGATTACTTCATTAATTTTCTAATTAATTCTAAAAATGTATGATGTTGAAAAGGATACATTTTTTAAGTTGCTTATATTTGATTCCTGTAAATTCTTCTATGCATATGTCAATTATGAATGCAATAAGTGCAGTCACAACACCAATAAGGAGTACAATCAGCCATCGGGCAATGTCCTTCCTAATTATAAAAGTGTATCCTCTCTTTCGTTCTTCGTCAAGCAGCAAATGGTTTTCACATGTGTCATAATCTAAACTCTGCAAAATAAATTATAACAGAATATTTGAATTTTAAAATTATTATTATTAAATTTAGAAAAAGCTTTTTCAATAAAGTCTATGGTCCTATCAATATTCAGTATCATGAAACTTACTTCATATTTTGCTGAGAGTATATTCATAGAACCTGGTTCTATTTTCTGGATTGGTTGTCTTCTTCTAATGCCATGACTTCCTTGCAGGTCATCTTCTAGAGAGTCCTGGAAGTCCTGATATAACATAATGATGTATAAACATGATTAACATAGTCATTTTGTAGTATTACTTTATAATAAAAATGTGTCATCAAATGACACCTTTAGAATTAAAGTGGTTTATCTAAGAATTTTAAGAAAATTACTTTTATACATTGAATGGCATAAAATATGTATTCTATGTCCAATAAATAATAAAAAATGCCCAATTCTTCAATTACATGTTTGGCGTTTACCAAAAAATACAAACATTGGATACAATTATAAAGGTGCGACATGTTTTTATGCCGTTCAATGTATAAAAGCCATTTTCTTAAAATTTTTAGTTATGCCACTTTCATTCTAAAGGTGCGAGTCATGTGATCTAAAAACAGATAAAAATTTAACTAAGACAATACTTTAAAGATTAAGACTAATTTATATACGCATAGGCATGTCTTTATTTGGAAAACGTTATCAATTGACATCAAACAAAGGAAAAAATACTATCAACATAATAATAAACAGATAAATTTACATTAAAATCGTGTGATTTGTTTAACTGAGTATAGTTCGAGGTGCTTGCTTCTTCATTGCTGATTAACTGGGCAGTGTCTGATGTCGATACGTTCACTGTATCCTCAGCTGGGAATACTGAAGAATTATTCATGCTGTTTTCCATTGCTAAACACGTAAACACCAAGAAAAAAAAATCAACGTGCTAATAGTATTAACTTATTACACACTCAGCAACATTCTTGAATAATATTATTATAATAAAAATCTAGAAAAATAGCCCTTTGTTTATTTTATTTTTATTTAAACACGTTCGCAACTTGTGCTAATTCAACATTTTTTTATCAAATTTTGACGTCTTCTCTTCTTGCTTAAATTGTCATTGTCGTTTTGACATTGACAGTTGACTCTAGCCTAGTGCGTTCCACTGGACGCTCACAACGATCACACTTCGTGACCGCGTTTTTTCCCGTTCCACCTGCGTGTGAGTTGTGAGCGTTACAATCATAAACCCAAGTGAAATGGACTATAGGGCGTTTTAGAGTATTTAAATAATTACCGTTTACACCCTTGTTGTTTATTAATCAGAGGTTTAAATGCTGGTACATTGCAACCATGCTTCAGAAACTACAACTTCCCCTAAAATATTTTACTACTTTACTTTCAAATTTCTCTTGCCGTCTTCTATCAATAATAACAACTCGAAGGCCAAAGTTCTCCGTCCACTTTGATCATTTCAATCCAGCTCCTCAGATGGGTCGTTTTGACTATAAAGACCGTTCACCGTGGTTGTCATTTGAAAGGGCTTTAGGATTGTTTTGATCGTTGTGAGCATCAAGTGGAACGCACTGATTATCCGTTCCATTTACCATTCTCTGTAATACTACACAAAAAGGTATTATATAAAATAATTAATAGGTACTCAGTAGCTTCAGTTCAGTTATTGTATTTTTATAATTAAATTCCTCCTCATTTATTTTTATTGATATGAATTTTATTGCTAATAAATTATTATTATGCTCTTTTTTAAAATCTCGATTGACCAAATTATTATGGAATTTATTGCAGAAGCGCAGAAACGAAACGTATCCAATGACATTCACTTATTTCTATTGAAATCAATTATTGCAAGCAATAAACAACTCTATCACTATTGCGGAAGGTATATAATATTTCACTTTGCAAGCAGATAGATTGTAAAATCATTTCATAAATTGAAGTCAAAATAAAATCATGATTTTCTTATTTTTATTATCTTAAAATAATAATAACATAGGATATTCTTACAAATCACAAAATATATTTATAGTGAAAAATATTGCTATATGAAAAAATACATGTTCTATTTAATATTTTACTTTAATATTTTCATAGGAGTTTATCACGAATTATACTTGTTGTGTTACGCGTAAAAATGGTTTATCTAAAAATAATACAATACGAAGTCTTCATTTGTTGAATTATTTGTTGATAATGATAGTAGAAATCATTTGACAGTGTTATCATTTTATCAGTACGTCAACTAGCCAACCACTAGCGCCACAATCTAGCGCATACAGACGCAATAATCAGCGTACCGTAAACAATGGGGCTTTTCTGTGTGTGTGTAGCTTGCTCGTTCGTTTGGTTGACAATCGCGATGTGATGTATCCTACATCATCGCATGCTGAGTTATATTTTCAACAAGTCTTTTTAATTTTATATCAGTTACTCCATTGATTTCTAAATGTTTTCTTTCATTGTGATCACGTTTCTCTGTTTTGATTTCTAAATATGTGTAATTTGCCGCCTAAGTTCCATTCAGTGTGTCGCCTTTGTTTATCATTCTGTGGCGATAATTGCAGTGATGTTAAACTTCCAATATTCGACCGTGATAAGGATAAATCACGACTTTCCGAGATGATAACGACATACCTGTCGATAATGGTAATCCTTTCAAACAATTTTAGTGCATGCCTACCGGGAAGACGGCGTTTTCTCGTGTGAAAGTTTAGCATAAGCGTAAGAGATTGTGGATACTGATAAGCGCCATTAACTTTCTCGCGGGTGTTGGGTATTTTCGCATTGTGATATCATGTTACGGCCCACGCGTCGAGTGCTCGAGCGTATGACTAATGTCGTTCGTGGAAGTGATAGGCGAGGCGGGTGGCAGGTCGGTATCAGCCGCGGCCGCGCCGCTGATAACAAAGGAGCGTGCTGAGATCCGCGCTGCCTCCGCGGCGCCCTCCGCCCCCGCCACTCCCTCGCGCCCGACGCCTTGCACACCTCCCCAAGGATTCGGCTCCTTGCACATCACATACTTCCATAATAAACTACTGCACTGCTATTTTCAGAATCAATATTTTCTAAATATAGCCCTACATTTTATATGTGGGGGAACAACATCGCCCATTTATGTTATCTTAACGTTATTTTAGCAGGATATTAACAAAATACTTTTGAGTATTTTATGTTGATTATTATCAGATTGCCTAGTAGTGAGTCATCTGTGATTGCACTAATAAAGGTCACTAGCTACCTCATCTCATGTAATGACTGAGTCTTGTGTAATGTTTTTATCTGATTAATTGTATTTTTAGGTATCACCAGTGGACATGCTGCCTCAGGTTGTGTGCGGGAGCTGTGCACACAAACTTGATGAATTTCACACATTCAGAGAACTATCACATAAATCGGAAAGACTTCTTGAACAATTTGTTCAGTATGCCAATTCTTTGTCAGGCCCAAAAGAGGTGAGTTAAGACAAAATAAAACAGTTGAATAACACAGCTACACAATTATTTATATTGCTCATGTAACTTTTAATTAAGTACTAAATAGATTTCATATCAGAAATTAAACACAATAAAATAAAACAAGTTACTATAAAAATCATGCAAGGTTTGAGTTAGATACATGTATGTAGCGTATTTGTTCGCTTCCTAATTTCTTTTTGTAGACGGCCTTGGTGGCATTGACGAGTAGGCCGCAAAGCATGCCGATTGCTACTACAGCAGCAACTCCTAGAATACTCCACACAATATGTTTTGGTTTGATATCTGTGAATTTGAATCCTTTCCTTGTAGCAAAAGTGTTATCAAATGTTGGACAAAATGATGCTGTGATGTTTGTTATGTATGCACCACTCAATCTCATAGGAGCTGCACAACTGTAACAAACAATCAATTTCTAAACCTCAAACAATTTTATCTTTTAGTTGATCATAGTAATAAACATATAATGGCAAGATTATTGAAGTAACTATATCATTGTAATTGGTATTATCTTAGTTCATAAAGATATTATCATTTAAACTGCTTAATCTCACCACTGTTTGTCATATTTACTTTACACACTTACTAAGGAATTTCTCCAGTTTTGAATTTAGTACCAGCTTCTTGTTTAGTTACTATATCAGCAAGGTCACAGTTGCAGAGCCAGTCATTGCCAGTCATGCCCAAGACCTCCAGTTTGTTCCAAGGCATTAAGTCTGTTGATAGCTCACTCAAATAATTTCCATCCAAGTAAACCTGTTGATTTCATATAAAATTTACCAAAAAAAAACCGACTGCAAATGAAGTACATCTTTTCCAATAATAATAAAAAAGAATCATCAAAATCGATTGGCGTGATATTGAGTTATTCGTCCATTTGTCGCGCACATTCTTAATGCAAATTTAAGACTTATTTTTTATTATGTTTTCTCATGGATGCCACTGTCAGATCTCGCTCAAATTTAAGTGGGTCCACATGACAAGCACCAGCTTTCGATTAAAAAAAGAATCATCAAAATTGGTTCACCCAGTCAAAAGTTCTGAGGTAACAAACATAAATAAAAAATACAGTCAAATTGAGAACCTCCTCCTTTTTTTGAAGTTGGTTAATAATACCAGTAACATAACAGAAGGTTTTATACCTATAGCCATTTTATTTTAGATCCATTAATAAATTTTACATTAGGGGCCGTCCATTAATCACGTGATCTTTTTTTAGCATTTTTTAACCCCCCCCCCTCCCCCTTGGTGATATGTAGTGAGGTTTAAGACTACCCCCCCCCCCCTCCCCCAACATCACGTGTATTTTTCCTTTCTTATACTCTGCAAAAAGGTCTTTATACAGATCACCTACTTTCGACATTGTTTTAATCCAAAACATGCCGAGCCGGGCAGTCGGTGGCGGCGCGTGAGGCCTTCGTTCGTTGCCTGGCAACGGCAAGTCAAAGTCACACTACACGCTGCTTTTCTATTTAAAAATCGCGCGTTTGACGAAAAAATAAATACACGTGATATCTTACTACACCCCCCCTCCCCCCTCGTGATATTTTCGTGATTTTTGTCAAACCCCTCCCCCCCCTTTCAAGCCTCACGTGATTAATGGACGGCCCCTTAACATGAGTGCTTTTTTTTTTAAAAAAAGTAGAAAATATTTGCCTGATAATATCTCAAATGATTGTTCAGCTGACCCAGTTGAGTTTGCTGACAAGCCATCAACCTTATCTGGGCCAAATTGAATTGCACACTTAACTGATTGTAATAACCAATTGATGTTTAGTGTTAATATTACCCATGACTTCACATTTCAACACATTGCATTATCTCATTTGGATCTAATATTAGAATCATGTAATCCTATCATATCATCCATATTGAAGGCATAAATGACCCATGATTCATTTGCTAGATATATGATTTAATGGTAGAGACCTAGTCATTAAAAGTTAAATGTGTTATATTGCCTCATTAGATAACATAAACAAGTATGCAATAAGATATAACTTTTCATTTCTCTGCAAGTACACTATAAACATTTTTTTTATAAATCATATTTTCATTTGTTGCTGTGGCTAAAGTTTTTACTATTTAACCAACATCAAAAAAGAAGAAGGCTCTCAATTCCATTGTATTTTTTTTTGTGTACTCCTTCGTTTCTTAACCAATTTGGACGATTGTTTTTTTATTCAAAAAAGTAATCTTTCAGATTGGTTGCATATTTTTCTGGTGATGGGGTCCATTAGAAATGAAGGAAACTCCTTAAATATTATATGCTATAATAGATTATTTAAGCAGTTTCCTATTTGAAAGTGCATGAAACTTACCTCTTTGAGAGTCCATGAAGATTTTAGTCCTCGGAAAGCATTATGACTGATATACCTCAACATAGGATTGTGACATAGATGGAGAACTCGCAGATTTTTGAGCGGTGAAAAGGTGCTGCGTTTTACTTCTTCCAAATAAGTGTTTTCGCCAACTTCCAATTCCAATAAGTTCGTTAAGCCTGTAAAAATAAACGGGTAGGTATATTGTTTTGGTTAAGGAGCTATCCATAAATTACGTCACACGTTAAGGGGGAGGGAGGGCGTCGACGACGTGTGACATTATGTGACAAGGGGGTGGGAACGTTCCTAAATTTTGTGACGTCACATTTCAAAATCTATTATAATGATTTGGAATGATTTGAAATAACTTATTTCGGAACCGCTGTTTTCATTCAATAATTTTTAAATGTAAATTTGCATAATATGTGATGTCACACTAGGAAGGGGGGAGTCTCACAAATGTGACCAGCTGTGATAAGGACGGGGGGAGGGGCAAAAAATCATGAAATTCGTGTGACGTAATTTATGGATGACCCCTAACCAGTGCGTATCTACTCCGCCTTCGTTAATAGAATCTATGGAATAATATAAATTATATAATTTCAAGTGACCATATCCATCAAAAATAAAAAATATACTCAAAGAAATATAATTTCCCATATATTACATCTCATCGCAATTTACGTACGCGTTACAATTTTACCAAATTTATCCAGTGTTGCATAGCACCAAATTGCATCGCAATATTCCAAAGCACTAAACTGAATAATATACTACACACAGAACATTTAATTCTGTGATACTACTCGTATTTTAATACGTACACTAGTAAATATAAAGGACTATGCAGAGGAGGAATATTTGTCGTCAGAGGACAAAAGTACCCGAATCTTAAAAAAATCCGATCGTCATACGGTCATTTTCCTCTCGATTTTTTGTACGCGATATTTTCAGTCCATTTTCTGCGTCAATCAAACAAAAGTATCCTAAGGATTGTCCTTCGTCTGCGCTAGCCAGTCTGTCCCCTTTGTTTATCATAATATTTAAATCGTCTGAATTTTTTAACATACATATACCAATTTTAAAGGTATAAATAGCCAACAAACGAGCAACAACATAATTTAAAGGTAAAACATAATTTTAATATAAAATAAGTAATAATTTAAAAAAAAAACTTTATACAAGGTTTTATATTGTCAATGTAAACACTGAAAAAAAATTGGGACTGTGCGGAGCTCCCTCGCCTAGAGCCAAACGGTAGTATCAAGTCAAGTTTGTCACAAAAAATGCATTGTCATCAGAACTAAAGCAGTATAAAATTTCAACTCCAAAGGATAAGTCTAATTTGGCTTACAGGATTTAAATCAAATAGGGCAAGCTAAATAAAACCGTTTAAAAACCTTAAGCGGAGCCCTACTATCAAGCCAGTTGCAGTGGTACGGTTTCATACGGTTTGAACGAAGAATAGTAATAATATTATATTTTTAATACTGTAACGAATAAAATGTCAGTCACCTAATATTAAAATTATTATGCTAAGCGTATAGTGAAATTTTACATATAAATTCTGTCCGCTAAATGAAGCGAGGCGTCCGTTCCTTTTATTAACATCGAACCATTTTTTGCCTGCATTAATTTAAATTTGCCGATTAATATGATATCGTTTCTTTATGATTATATTATAATACATTTATTACTTAGGAACATTTCTAAGTGTCTTCTATAATATGCCGAACTAATCATTGTAATTAAAACGGTATTAAGTAAAAGACAACCTTAGACCAAAACTTTGTTTAATACGTTGTAAAAGCACCCTAAAAAAATCCAAGTAATATTTTTTGATTATTTGAGGCTAGTTGACCACTACTATAAAATCATGACCGATGTAAAGAAATTCAAAATAAAAAATTTGTGTAGTCCCGTTAGGTTTAAACCTCGGAATCCATTTAAATACTTTGAATGTTTCGCGCCTTGCAAAATGTACTTGGGAGAATTAAAGTCATATTAGGAATGGATTTACATAAACATTCCAGATTTTGATTTAAATACGGCCAACGTTGAGCAATAAAATTAAATGCAGCTATTTCTTTAATTTACATGAAAAAATATAATAGATAAACATAAGAAATGATGTAACCCTTTCACGAATTTTTATCTTGCAATATGCTAAAGCTCTAAGAAGATCGATTGATCTACACCAATAATTTCCGAGATAAGAGAATTAGTGTAAACACACTTTCGTTTCGTTATTAGTATTACGTAGCATGGAGAGCGCGGCGACCGATCTCATGTGTAATATTTCAATGATTTACTACACTTTACTGTGGAGCTAGAAAGTTCTGATCGTCCGATTGTAATTAGAATGTTGGTACTTATGTAATAATACGAAATTTGTATTGGGCAATCTTCACACAGTTTTACCAGCGCTAATATATTATTTATTAATGTATTACCACGCCC